>RJWJ010011441.1:0-44353 GCA_004363605.1 Indri indri
GGGTCCTTAGGGCTGCATTGTTTTCTGGGCACCGCGCGGGTCTCAGTCCTCACGACAGCCATGGGAAGCATATGTCATGATCACCACGATTCTTTTTTTTATTATTATTACTCCCCTCATTGCACAGATGAGAAAAGTCAGCTGAGAGACTGGGCACACAGGAATGTTCTCCATCACAAGGTATGGAAGGCACCAACGCTGTCCTACAGCTGGAGTGTTCAGCGAAATCCTCATTTTCAGCCCTCTGATTAGAAAGTGGGAATGGCTGAGTGGGGTCAGTGACCTTGAGAAAATACTGAGGAGGAAGAAGGACGTGCCAGGTGGCGGCGTGTAAGTGCACAGTCGGCCACAAAGCACACCTCCAATTTCTTGTGAAAACGCGCCCGCATAGAGGACGTACGGTCAATGCCTTTCTCTCCCATTCGACGTGAAGGTGACATTTAACACACAGGCAGGGGGCCCCTGCTTTGCTCTGGACCCCTGAGAGCGCCGGGCGCACAGCTGTGCTCGAGGCACGCTGGAACTTGCCGGTAGAAAAGGCGGATCAGCAACCGCAGGAAGCTGGAGCTCTGCACACCTGAGCCCCCCAGCTGTGTCTGCGGCTGCTCGGCCGGAGGCAGACCCCGGACCCAGCCTGAGCCGCCAAGGGGTCAAGGTCTGCCTCCCGGGCTGAGTTGGGAACTCGAGATCAAGGAGGCTTGGAGAGGCCAGAGGGTCATGGCCACTGACAGCCAATGGCCCCCACGAGCCGGAAGCCATGGGGAGGGGAGACTCACCGCTAAGAGGGGGACCTGGGACCCTGGAGTTGTGGAAATCGCTGACTTTCTATTTGCGACGCTCTGTGGGGCCTGGTGGTAGGTTCTGGCTGTTCTCTGGGCATCTTCCTCCCCTTCTCCTGAGCTAAGCAAGGTGACTTCCTCTGAATCCATAATCTCTAGAAGAAACTCTGTTATTAGAGAAGGGCTGGTCAGTACGAGAATTTTTTTACAGCAAACCCATTTAGTTTTCTCCTTTTTTCCTGAGTGACTCACCTAACTTTTGTTGAGCAAGGATCTACTCTGAATAAATGCTACGCCCGACACCAGAGGAGAGAAGACAGTGACGGTCAAACCCCACCTGCAAGGCCTACCTGGAGGTGCAGAAGGCGACAGCCGGCAGAGCAAGTGATGCGTGGCGTGAGGTCTGCCGGCCATGCAGGCACGACGGGCAGAGACACCGGGCGTGAGCACTGCCAGGGACAAGCCCCGAAAGCCGCCGGGTCCAGAGGTTGAGTCCGATGCCTCCTAACTAACAGCAAAACAGGAAAGCGCAGAGCCCCCCCCACCCCTCACCGCCCCCCTCCCCCACCCCCCAGCATGATGGATCGTCTTCTGCACGCCGATTCCTCTGCAGGAACAGTCGGGAGCAGATGCAGGAAGGGTCTCGGTGACGGTGCGCTTGGCTGGTCCAGTAGCTGTCGTCTGCCATCCTCCCAGGCCCTGCCGACACACCGCCCTCCGCAGAGGCCTCTCCCCGCTGACAAGCCCACGGGCGTGCTGTCCTTCCACCGCACTTGGCTTTCTTCTTAATTAGCCGGCACAGGTAACTCACTGCGTGCACCTCCTCTTCCAGAGCCTGAGCTCCTGGGCGGCCTGGCTCCCGCGCTTCTTTGCTGTCTCCGCGGCGCCTGGGTGGTGTCCGATAGACTCTCAACAAACACTCATGGAATCAGAGAATGGATCTCGCAGAAAAGGGGCCTGTGGACCCACTGATGACGTGCGAGCCCCAGCCACGGAGGGAACCAGCCACAGAGGGAAACAGCCACGCTCATCGACACCACCAGCAGGACAGCAGCCGTGTCGTCCGTGCGAGCCGCAGGCTGGAGATTCATGCTGTCCTTTATGCGGTCTTCGTGCCTGTGAACCGGGACAAGTCTCCAAACGAGCTTCCACAGGGGGCCAGCAAGGTTAAGTGACGTGCTCATGAGTTAGTTGCATGCGGCTTCTCGTGGCCACATGGCAGAAACAGGATTGGAATCCAGGTAAGTTTAATTTCAAAATGTGACCTTGTAGCTTTTCCTTCTCCACCTAGGGAGGGAAGATGTTGAATAAATCTCACAGATTCTCACGCTTTCCAAGGCCTTAAGTTGCTTTCGTGTCTCTTTCCCTGTCTCTGAAGAGGCCACGGGGTGTCCGTTGTTCCCGATCTGAGGACCTGTCTGGAAGGGTCTCCCTGTCTCCCTCCACCAGCACGGCCCTGGAAAGGCACCTTCTGTGTTTCCAGATCCCCCAATGCACGCTCAACTGTACGCGCCGCTTTGTTTTTAATTTCCTGTGGGAAACAGATTTAATTGAGGAATCATTTCATATTTGTAATCTTTTAAAACGGGCTAAATTCTGTGTTAAGATTTGATTGACACTTCTGCAACATGGTTCCCCAGACACATCCTGCAAAACCCAGGTGTTCCCTGGATCTGATCTTTTTGTATATTGGGTTTTTCAGAATCATAGCAGCAAGAAACTCCAAAGACCCTAAAGATATAGGAAATGTTATTAAGATCTTTTCCCCTTTATGTTAGATAGTGAGGTTACTGTTTTCTCTTAAAAAAAAACACACATATAATGTTATTTCAAGTAGTCTTTGAAAATGTAATTTCTGAGAATGGCTTCGTTTTGGTGTGGGTTTTGCCTGGGGAACAGGGAGGTTATTGCAGTTCTCCACCGTAGTGGGTGCCTGTGCACTGCCAAGTGAGCCAAAGGGTCGCCCCCGCCCCGTTGCCCTTGCTGAGGGCCCGTCTTTCCCGTGCTGACCTTCCCCGCAACACGAGCAGGAGCCCTGCAGGGGCCCCAACCCCAGGGTACCAGTCTGAGGAATTTCTCAGGCCTGAATGGTTTCCTACTCCCGCTCCTCCCACCCAATGAACTTTCTATTGGTTAAGGTTTTCGCACCCAATATTCCAGGCTGATTTTTCTCCCCAGAGAGCGTGTGCGCACAGTGGTGTGACCATATGTGTAAAACAAACAGGCATATTAGAAGCATCGTTGCCCGAGAAACAGGCCAGTGTGGTTTTCCACTCGATTATAATTCCCCATAAATATAATTTTAACTTCAATAAAAAATAACCATCTTACTTGCCCTATGCCTTTCCCTAGAGCCAAAACAATAGACGATACAGAACCTTTCTATTTTTTGGTTTTCCGTGTTCTGAGCTGTCCCGGGAGGACAGATTCCCCAAAGGGGACTCACTAGGGTAAAGGGCGCGAGGCTCCAAATATTCTGTAACATACTCGGACACACTCGTGTATCGCACGTGGGAATAGAAAAAGGCCCCGCAGCTCTGGAAAACCGTTTGGCAATTTCCTATGAAATGGAACACGCGACTACCATGCAGCGTGGCAACAGCGCTCGGGCAACAATCCCAGAAAAGCGAAGATGTAAGTTCACGTAAAATCCTGTACGCGAATGCTCATAACTGCTTCATGTGCAGTAGCCAAGAAGTAGAAGCAACCTGGATTTCCTTCAGTGGATGGAAGTTTGAACAAACTGTGGTGTATCCACATCAGGGAATATTACTCAACAATAGAAAGGAACAAGCAGCTGATGCACACCACGGTTCAGATGGATCCAGAGGGAACTGTGTCGTGTGAAGAAACCAATCTCGACATATTTCCATTTATAAACTATTCTTACAACGATAGCATTTAGGATAGAGAGCAGATTCGTGGTTGCCAGGGATGAGGAGCGAGAGGAGGGGACGTGGCTCTAGAAGGACAGTGTGACTGGTCCTTGTGCTGAGGAAGGATCTTGTGTTTCGTCCCTTGACTGTGTCGATGGCAATGTTCTGATTTTGATTTTGTGCTCTCGTTGTCCAAGATGCTCTCATTGGGGAAAACTGGTTAAAGAGTGTTAGGATCCCTCTGTATTATTTCTTACAGCTGTATGTGAACCCACAATTATCTCAAAATAAAAGTTTTATCACAAATGCATTGACAAATTGTCTTCTAAAAGGAGTCAGCATGTTTTCCGAACAGACAACAATCAAGAGGCCAAACTGTGAGACTAACACGGATAGCCTGATCTTGCAGGAAGCACACGTGCCTTCGTCTGCAGTGGCGCCTTCCAAAACATGTACTTAGAAGTAATAACCAGCTTTAACCAGAGACACAAAATTATTTCGTGATGGTCCCACTGCTCAGCTCTGCTCTGGGCCAAGGAACTGCTAACGTTAATTCAAAGGAGGTGTTAATGTTTGATCTGGAGAAGACGGCTTGTCTCTCCCAGGTACTATTTGCATTTCATTGTGAAGTTTAAAGTCGACCCAAAGGAGCATTTCAGTGGAGCCGTGAGGACATGGAAAGGTCGTGTCTGTAATGCCTCTCAAAGCCCCCAGAGACGGCAGCCTGCACTGCAGACCCACCTACGCGTACAGTCGGCCTCGCTGGACCCCTCCAGATTCGACTAGACGGTCACCTCACCGAGGACCTTGTCGAGATGCAGGGGAATTTGCTCTTTCTGTGACTTCCATTTATGTAATGCGTCTCCATTCCTGACGCATATGCGGGGTGTTGGGTTGTGAGGATTGGGTCTGGAGTCGATGCTTTGATTGTCTTTGATGTTTTCAAAGGCGAAAAAGGCTGTCATCTTCTCAAGTGGCACTCCGCTCCAGGTAAAGAATGTTTCTGATTTCTAGAGTGTCTATCAGAGGCAATTATATCCTGATTGACCTGTTTGGCATTAAAATGTCTCCTAACACTTGCTGCCATATTGGGAAAGGAAGGTCTTGTTTCTGTTCTTCTACTCGAATCTGTTTTGAGAGTTCATTGGAGTTCTAAACTTTGGGGATGGAAAGCACCAGATGACTGGAATGCTTTTTTCCGCCCCCGCACACCTGACATTTTAAAAATCAATATACTTAGCCCAACCCAGGAAACATAGAGTCTTGCATTTATTCCCACACAGGTATGACAAATAGCCGGTTTGCCCTAGGTACAGTCACACGTGCTGGGGATGCAGTATAGACAAAGACACTGGGCTTGCCTCCGAAGAGTTTATATTCTGGCTGTGTGTGGTGGGAGGCGTGTCGGGAGAACGGGGACATATAGACGCATAACACGATATTAATACAAGACGCACACAGAGTACTGAAGTGGCCACAGTCCCATGTTCTTGACATTAAGAGGTGCTATCTTAAAATGTAATTCCCATGTGGAAATTATGTCCCTTTTAAAAATTAATTGTGTATGGTTACTGTTCAGGACATACTTTTCCCCCACATTTGTTCAGCCTGTTTTCCTACTGGGGCATTTCCTTTTCTATTACTGTTTTATTTTATAATATTTTAATTCCAAATTATAGAATAGCTCAAATATTAAAAAGACATAGATAGTTTTAACAAATGCTAACACTTAAGGTTTGGGAGGGCAATCAATGTCAACAAACACGTCACTACTGTTCCACCCTCCCTCCCCATCCCTTCCCTGCACTCACGGAGGGAACCAGGGCTCTGGGGTCTACACGGCCTTTCCTCTGCAGGGCTCTTTCCTTCTTCTTCCTTTTCTTTTACATGTGTGTGCATCCCCGTCATTAGTTTGTGTGTTCCATATTCATCAAACATAGTGTCTCATATTGTGCATAACCTTTTGAATCTGGCTTTTCCTTCCACACCACATTATAATTTGTATACTTTTCAGATCTGTCTACACTGATACATTTCAAGCACTCTAGCAGGGGTTGGCAAACTTCCTTTTAAAGGACCAGAGAGTAAACACCGGCGTCTGCTGCTCCCTGCTCGATAGTATTTCATTGTATGCCATAATTCGTATCCATTTCCTAGTTGAGTTTTTAAAATTGCTTTCATTGTTTGATATTATAAAAAATGCAACAATAAGTACACTCGTACACTGTTTCCTTGTGTATATGTGTGGTTCTCACCAGGGTATATATATATATATATTTATTTGTTTATTTATTTTTTTTTGAGACAGAGTCTCACTGTGTTGCCTGGTCTAGAGTGCCGTGGCGTCATCCTAGCTCACAGCAACCTCAAACTCCTGGGCTCAAGCGATCCTTCTGCCTCAGCCTCCCAAGTAGCTGGAACTACAGGTATGCGCCACCATGCCCGGCTAATTTTTTCTATATATTTTTAGTTTTCCTATTAATTTCTTTCTATTTTTAGTAGAGACGGGAGTCTCGCTCTTGCTCAGGCTGGTTTCGAACTCCTGAGCTCAAACAATCCACCCGCCTCAGCCTCCCAGAGAGCTAGGATTACAGGCGTGAGCCACCGCGCCCGGCCCCAGGGTATATATTTAGAAATTACTCATTTGAGTAATAACATATTTGAGCTCCTCTTCTGTGAGTGGCAGAGAGCGTTGCCCGACCTGCAGCAGACGTGACGTGAGCAGGAAAGTCAGTCCTGTCCACTCTGTTCCAGCCGGTGCAGTCCGGCCAGGAAGAGAAACCTTTGCTTTTTTAAGCCATTGAGATTTCAGATTTGATTTGTAACCACACTAGTACACGGATTACACGGAAAACCTAATCCCTCCTTCTTTCCATGATAATCTGCACATGTAAAACTCTTGGTTTCCCTATATCTGAAAGGTACTTTATTCATCCCACTCTTGATTAATAGTTTACCTGGGCACAGACTGACAGAAATTTGCTGTTAATCAATCTCATGTTTCACTCTTTTCTTCTAGTTTTTCTTGTGCTTGATTTTTAAAAAAATCTCTTACAATTGTTATTTCTTTTTAAATAACCTATTTATTTCCTATGATTGCCTTGGTATCTTTGATATCCTGCTATTTCAGTGTAAGATTAATTAGAATTTATATTATTGATGCTGTTCAGGGCTCATTGTGCTTCTCGTCCTTTATTTCTGGAAATTTCTGGAGCATTCTCTCTCCAATTATCACTTCTCCTTCATTCTTTTAATTGTCATGCCTAAAATCCCATCATGTGTATTTTTGAACCTTCTCATTTTTACCGTCCTGGACTCGTAACTTGTGCTCCGTGTTTCTCATCTCTACAAATCCCTGCGGTGCATCCCGGAGCACTACTGTGGGTGACTTATGAAGGAGGCAGAAATTAAACCCCAGGCAACGTGAACCGGGAGATTTGAGAGGGAGGATCAGAGTTGGAGAGTTCTAAGGTCTGCACATTGCAAGGAGAATATAAATATTTATTAATTTTAGACATTGAAAGTTAAATATCCACTGTTAAATTTTTAAGGGCCACCAATAGAGGGATAGAGATCGGAGACAGAACTTCCAAATCTGATGTGAGGTTGGAAAAAAAGAAGAAAACGATGAAAGAAGTAAAGGCTGCTCACCTGATTCAACATGCCGTGGGAAGGAGAAAAGTCATTAAGACGTTAAGATGGTGCAAACAAATCCAAATAGTGTACAGAACACAATAAGTAAAAATAGATTGAATTGTTCAGTAAGAAATTTTCAGATTGCATTTCGAAAAATCCAACAATATGTTCTTTACAATGTTCTTTACAAAGGATAAATTTAAAGCACAAGGTCCCAAATGAATGAAAGTGAAAGGATTTAAATAGAAATGCCACACAAACACAACCAAAAGGAAACTAAGGTAGTTACATGAATCAGACACGATGGACTTTGGGGCTAAAGGTATTTTTAAGGATGAGGAGGTTCTTACTGCACGGGACAGGGGGTCATTCACCAGGAATATGAAATGTTCTGAACGCATGTGCACCAATGGCACAGCTTCAGAATAGATAAAACAAATATTGATGGAAAAGAGACAATGACAAGTCAACAATAACACTGATAAAAGTGGCACACATTTTAGCAAACGATCACTAATGCAACGAAAGCACACAGAAAGGATGTGGAAATGAGTTAGTCACAACCTAGTGGAAACAGTATTACTGGGAATAACAAGTGGAGAATATATATTTTTTCAAACATAGTGAAAATATTAAAGAAAACTGGGCGTACTCTAAGTCAGAAAGCAAGTTTTAACAAATTGTGAAGAATCAATGATGTCCTGACCCAGAGAGGTCAAATAAATTGTGTAAGTTTGCACAGCTATCTAGAAGTGCAATTTAAAGGAGATAAATAAGATATTTAGCACAGTGCCTGGTATGTAGTTAATATTAAATGGTTTCCGTTGTGTTGTAAATGTTATTTGTAAATAAAACCATCTTACCGATCTTCCTTGTTTCCCTTACGTTTTCAGCTGACTTTCTTGGCTTTTCAGAATAGGCAAATCAATCGAGCTTTCACTCAATCATGGCGTGGACTGGAGTTTTCCTAACAGTGCGAGGGGAGCAGCGCTGAGAACTCCGACATGGGTCATATTTTATATTTATACATCATCGAGTAAGAGGGGTTCTCTTCTGATCTATTTTCCCCTGAACTGTGTTGATAGCTGAATTTCTTCACATTTTTTCACTGTCATCCTGAATTTTACTGGGGCGCTGCTTCCTGGTCTCAGACCAGAGTGACCCAAAAGGCTGAGAGGACACGCAACAAAAAGGTTCCTGGGTGTGATCACTTCCCTGCATTTACTGAAGATGCTCTTCGGGGGCAGCTGTTCTCATTCCACTTTCTGGTTGGAGGATCTTCATTCCTGGGCCATGAGCAGGTGCCACCTTCTTCTTGGAGCTGCAGCCCCTACAGTCAGGTGAGGACGCTGCTCTTCCCTCCCAGACAGTTCAGCTGGAACATCCTTCCAGAGCATCCCTCTCCCAGGTGAGGGGCACCTTTCCTCTTTCCACCCCTCTAGAGCATCCATCTCCCAGGTGAGGGGCACCTCTCCTCTTTCCACCCCCTCTAGAGCATCCATCTCCCAGATGAGGGCCACCTGTCCTCTTTCCACCCCTCTAGAGCATCCGTCTCCCAGGTGAGGGCCACCTGTCCTCTTTCCACCCCTCTAGAGCATCCCTCTCCCAGGTGAGGGGCACCTCTCCTCTTTCCACCCCTTGGCTTGTGCTGCCTTCTCTAGTTACTGGGCTGTGACCTGGCCCCTCAGTGTCTTCCTCTATGTTGGTCTCACGTGCATAGCACCCAGCAGAAAGTCCTTCTTTTTGTGCCATGGAGAGATACTTTTCCTTTTTATTGTTGCACTTTTAGATTTCTTTGCTCCTTTCAGTAGGAGTTTTGCTAGTGAGAGAAGATACCTGTGATCAGTTCTCCATTTTACTATGACGCCCCGCCTTTGATCTCATGGTGATGCACGCGACTGGATTTTAAAGCTGGACAAGGGAGCGGATCCAAGATGATCCACACACCCATCATTTTGGTGCTTTTGCTTTCAATAATGTAAACATTATGTAGCTGAAAAGTAATCAACAAAGGTCTCTGAATACCATGGAGATTGTTTCTGGCAGCATAAAATACATTAGTTTTCCATTTCTATCAACTGAATGCTCATTTAGAAGAAAAATGAACTGTTTACTCTGAAACTACATATCATTAGGCAGATATTTTTGAACATTTGAATCTGAAGTATATTTGTGAAAATTCTGTACCCAGACGTACACCCATATGGCGTAATGGTTATTTGTTTTGGTCTGCCAGGTTTGCAAACGTTTTGTATTCTCTCTTCCCTTGAAACCGGAGTGAAGATGTGGAGATTGCACGGAAGTTCTCAATTTTTCAATAAACATAAAATAAATAATTAAACGTTAAAGAATTATAATGTGTAATTATATCCCTATTCTGCATAGGGATAAGGCAATGGTTGTCAGCTAAGGCACTTCTGGGACACAGGGGACATGTGGCAATGTTTGAAGGTATTTTGGAGTTGTCACGGGGTGGGGAGCAGGAATGGCATCCAGTGGCCAGAGACCAGGGATGTTGCTGAACACCCCACAAGGCACAGAATAGCTCCTCACAGCAAAGGATTATCCAGCCCAATATCAGCCTGTTATTAGCATCCATGGCACTGGGTTGCAGAGCCCCTGGAATAAGGAGCTGCAGACCAGAAGGACAAGCCTTTATCGTACATGTCCCTGCAACATAGGGCCCCACGTATCAGGCTCATCCTAAAATCCTGGAGAGTGGGGATGACTGGCGTGGCATCTGGAAAGGAGCTGTGGTCTTTGAGAGGACGCGGGATTTGGGTGGAAACGTCTAGGTTACAGCCAGCCTGTTACCCGGCGGAGTGTCAGAACTGTCATCTATGAAAGAGTTAATGACACTGGGCAGGCTGAATCTCTTAGAAGAAAAACAAGATGGCGTGCAGGAAAGCATTGCACGCACTCACGCTGGACATGGCTCACACATCCAAGGGATTATCTGTAGCTTTTATATTTCATATACTTTCTGTTTAGCCATAGGACTCGGAGTCTACAAATCCATTTTTTAAAGTGCGGCACATTTTTCCCCTCCAATGGTGTATCGAGATGAAAGGGCACAATATAAACCACCTGTGTTCTCTCTTAGGTGCCTGTATTCTACCTTTATTTACCCATATTTGTTTTTTCTTATTCTTTCCCCCCAGTTCACCTGTTGCTACAATCGAAATCAGGGACAAGAAGCATTGCTCACCACCCTGCCCACTGCGGTCATCAAACCACGCTCGTCTGTCACTCACACAAAACCAGGAAAGCGCACGGTGCGAGACGGCAGAGCGAGAGGTGGGAGTTACCATGTAATCGCTGAAACCGCGCTGCACGCTCTTTCCTCTCGGTGAGCAAAACTGGAATTAATACTGCAAATGGTAAACAGAACAATAAAAGGACTGTGTGATGATGAGCACGGACGTTTTCCATCTGAGGGGCAAGATTCCTACTTAGAGCCTCACCCGGAAATGGAGATCGGCACTGGGAGCGCCAGCGATGAGCTAAGGAATCAGGATTTCGCCATGTGGTGCCTCTGACTTGCCTCACTGTCCCCAGACAGCAAAGGGACACTTTTCCAGCTGGCGAAGGAAGCAGGACATTTGTGCAACAAGCAAGTACAGGAGGCATTTTGGAGTCGTTCGTTCCTGTGGTTCTGACACTCGTGCTGCAGAGCAGACGGCACCGTCCACACCTGTGGACGAGGAGACCGGGGCCTATGCAGCTTGTGCGCCCTGCTCGGGGCCCCACGGTTGCGAGTGGCTGCCATGGGCCAGAACCGGTGCCTGTCCGACTTTATGACAATTGACGCTTCGACTCCTCGCAGTGGCCTTGCCCCTGGGAACCAGAGAATGCACGCACAAACACTCACGACTGTGGACGTGACGTGCCACATTGCTCTTCGGCTCAGAGGGCCTTTGTATTTATTGTTATTCTGCCACAGTGAGCATGATACAATACGACAGACCTTGCTTTTACAATACTGAGAATTTGTAAAGTCTGAAATTCTCCAAAAGCATCACACTTTTGAACTACTTCACTTGCGCTTCATGTCAGTTGCAGCATTTGACTATTTCCTTAAAGATGGCTGTTACAAAGAAAGTCTTCGAGGCAGTTTTGATTATAATAACACAAGCTAAAATCACAGTTGCTCACCAGACACCACCCGACAAGCACCGTCTCATTCGATGTTCAGAACAAACTCAGAGAGATGCTCTTCCTCTCTGTTTCTGCGATGCAAGAGCTGAGGCCAAGATTGGTGAAGTCAATGGCTCTAAGCCAGGAGCCAGACCTTTGGTGGCCTGACCCCGGGTCTACACTGCCATCAGTTTCCCTGTATGTCCTGTGGCTTCCAGAGAGCTATTCATACAGGACATCACCTGGAGAACCCCAAGCTGTGTGGGGAGGGGCTGCCAAGTGCTCCTGTCTCCGGTGGTGTGTTTAATTCCACGTCCTGCCTCAGCTACATCACAGACTCCTACATGCCAGGACCTCATCAGATCCACAACCAAAAAGAGTTTCTTGTACAGCCACCTCTGGTCTTTAGCCCCGCCACCCCGACAAGTAAAGACAAAGTGAAGGAAGCAGACATAAGGAAAGAGCTGGCAGCTTCCCCGTCAGCTTTCTGAGACCTCCGTGCGGCTAACTGGCTACCGTATCATTATCGAATTGTTTTCTCGATTATTTCGATAAAACTCTGTACACCAGTTAATTAGAATGATTTAAAAAATTCTGCTGCTTTGGGTCTGCCTGCTTTTGCATAAGACGGGAATTCGCCGCTCGTGGGGAAGAGACGTGGCTCTTGCTGTGGGCAGCCAGACAGCACGCCTCAGACTTCGCAATTGCGGTCACGCTAAAAGGGTGAAGCATTGTACTTCGAGTGTGAAACAGAGGTTGTGTTGTTTAACACCGTCCATGGGAGAACTACACGACTGCATTAGGGCAGCAATTCGGGGTGTGTTTGTACAATCTCACGGAAGTGGGTAGGGTTTGCGGAGGAGCGAGGCGCAAGAGGTGTGCTGGGTCGGCAGGATGCGGCCGGCCCGCGAGGCTGTTAAGCCCATGCAGGGTGGGACTGAACACCAGACTGGTGTTTCACCCTCTGCACACTGAGCCTTGGTATGGCGAACGTCCTGGAGCACCAGCCTGGTCACCATGAGGACGGGGGCCCTGACTCGCCACCACGCTTGCGCACTCGCTGTGTGCTTGGCTTCTGGCCTGAGCACCGTGCGCACATCGAGTGCCAGATGTGATCCTCCCACGTTATTATTACTTCAATTTACAGATGAGGAAACCCAGGCTCAGAGACATCACTGTCCCTCTGGCACCACATCGCCTAGTAAGGTTGGGTGTTGGACTTTCAATCCGGAGCACTTGCGCCAGGCAGCAGCGACCCACGGCTGGGGCTGTGGGCTCTGTGCTCAGCCGGGCTGGGACAAACCCTGGATTCTCCACCGAAGAGTCCGAGGACCGTGGCCAGTCACTTAACCTCTCTGTGCCTGAACTTCTGGCCTGTAGGGGGATGACAGCCTTGCCCCAGGCATGTGAGAGCCGCTGTCAAGGCTGTGACTTCGCTAACCCCGAGCTTCCCTCTTCCCTCCCTGCATCTCCCGGGATTTACCTTCCCGGCCCCTGAAGATGCGGGGAAGAAACAGGAAGCTCTCACCGTGACATTTCGATTGTTTGCAAAGGGCAGGATGCCGGGGCTCATGCGAGCCGGAGCCACAGCCTCACGACCGGTGGGCGAGGACCCTGAGTTTGGCCGTGGGCTGACCGCGGGCTGGGACTCGTCCTGCGCCCCTTCCTCTCCCGCCTTGCTCACGTCGGCCACCGTCTGGACGCCGCCACAGAGAGTCATCAGGGCTTGGGAATTACCATGACATCTACCAGGAGGCGAGGTGGGGCCCGTGTCCCTGAACATGGCAGATCTGCAGCCTTTCCCTGTGGGTTTTGGGGTCTCATGGCTGGAAAAGGAACTTCATGGGCCTCACAGGTACTCAGTAACAGGTGCACCCAGCCTGGAAGCCCCTGCCACCGTGAACACGACGCGGGAGATGGAGATGGATGCCGCGGCTGCTCCTGCTCCGCGATGGGCTTCTCGGGGTACAGCGGAGACAGGCTGTGCGTTCCCCACTCGTGGGGTGGAGCATTTTCTCTGCAGAGGAGACCAGGAGGCACAAAGCTCGACTTCCAGCTCAGCTTTTCTAGGAACCAGCTGGATGAACTTAACTTCCTGGCACTCGGTTTTCTGCTCCCAGGAATGAGCAACTTCATTCACAGTAAGGGCGCCGGTGCCCAGAGCCCTTGGCTACCGCGCCGTCTGCCTGTGCTGCATGTGGCCGGGACACTCGGGCACCGAGGTCTTCACGCATTTGATCACTTGTTGCCACAACTACTCCGAGGCTGGAATCCCCATTTTACAGAAGGTAATAACTGCTCAATACATATCTATTACTGATATTCGTAATAATGGTGATCGCATGTATAACACAAAAATGAAGTTTTAGGGCTGCTTTATTGCTTAGAGAAAATTTCTTAATCATTTCAGTCAGGTGGGTGCTGAGTCAAGAGCACACGGACGGTCACTGCATTTAGACGTTCCTCCTGAGCTTACACTGCACTGCCAGTGAGGCCAGAGCGTCACTTATCGACGTCCTGTAAAACTGACCCGCTGCAGTCCCACGTCGGCACTCGTAATGGGGTTCTCACCTGGGCATAATTCCTTGTTAGGGGGCTGCCCTGTGACGGTGAGATACGAGGCAGCAACCGCCTCTACCCATGGATGCCAGCAGCACCCCTCCCACACCGTGACAACCTAAAGTGTCTCCTAACATCATTAACTGTCCCCAGGGGTAAATGGACCCCGGATGAGAAGCACTGGCTTGTATCAGTTGTCACCAACTTAGAATGAGTCAAGTCTGAGTGCTATGATAGACATTTATTTTAGTTTTTAATTACTTTTTTTATCCCAACAAAGAGATGCTATCGAAATGTCTAAAAATGATTTCTTGAGAAGTTCGCTGCCTTCCATTCCATTAGTTTCCACTGAATGAGAGATTTCTCTGATGCTCACAGGCTCTGGGGCTGGACGGGTGATTAATTGAGGTTCCCAAACCCTTCCCGAGCTGGAGAGGACACCTTGGCTTGAAGGGTGGCACTAAGCAAGTTAGTCTCGTCCTGGGTAGACAGATGCTGGCCCTGATTAAATTCGAAGAAGAAAGGAAACACATAATTTGATTATCTGTGCCAAGTGGGAATAGCATAGATAATCTTATTCTCTCAAATGGAAGAATCGCTGCAATAAGTAAAAAGAAGAATAAATGTTTAGCTGAAGGCAGTGCGGTGTGACGGAAATTAATGACACTGCCCGGATAGATGTCTGGTTACATCTTTTTCTTGCTGTGATGTTTTCAGAGGGATGCATTTACGGCAACCTGCACGACCGCAGCAGCTGGGGCCTGTGTCTCTGCCCAGCTGAAACAGGTTTAGTACAGCCAATGAGATGCACATGTGGGAACTTCCTCTCCGTGCTGGATATCGGTGGCTCAGCACTTACCTGTGCTCAGAGTGTTCCTAAACAAGGTTGCAGAAGGAACAATAAAATCCTGAATCTGTTGTTCGTGTGTTTCTACTGCACAAAACCCAGGAGCTGCCAAGATCCTCACGTCCCGAGAAAGCTGGGCAAGTGGGAAACATCAGAGCTCACCGGAATGCCACGCGGTATTTCTGGCTTTTTTTCTCCCACTGAGCTCGGTGGTGTGACATCTTCTCTGCAGATGCATCCAGAGACCATGAGAAACAATTACAGTCTCTGTTCACTTGTAGGAAACAGGCTGGTAAAGGCTCGGTGTTGGCAGGAATACGTCAGCTCCGCCTGGACATGGGAGCCCAGCTTCTCCCCATGTATGAGCAAAAGGATGAGGAAGCTTTCATCTTCACAATAATATTAACAGCAAATGCATATAACATTTATCATGGGCTAAGTACGGGTCTAAGGGCTTTGATACATTAACCCATTTAATCCTCGTGCCCACCCCACGCACTAAGGGCTATCATTATCCCACTTTGAAGATGAGGAAACTGAGGCACAAAGCCGGTCAGTCGCTTGCCCCAGGTCACAGAGCTAGTAAGTGGAAAGGTCTAGATTTGAACCCTGGACTTTGTCTCTCGAGTCCACGCTCTTAAGTACTGTATTTTCCCTATATTAAAAATGATATGGTCTGAAAATTTGCATTATTTAAATGAGCCTGGGTCTTCTGATAGATTTGTTTCTCTGAATACTGAGCTCCTCTCGGTGTTGGTTTGTCACAGTTAGCTGGCGAGTCTCCGAAAGTCAGGAAGTAGATCACGGAAAAGTCCAGTAGTCATTCAACACCCACTGAAAACCCATTTGGGAAAACAAACTCTAAGTCAATGAGGAAACCAGAGCTGGATTTAGTATAATTAAGTTTGTGAGCATTTGCAAATCCCTGTATCAAACGATGAATGCCTTTTCCACAAAGGGCACCTCCCAGGTTCAGAAACACTGTTTGGATCACACATAACAGCCGGGTTCAAGGATAAAAACAGGCTTCTTCAGAGCACACCGCGTGGCCCGTTGCTCAGCAGGGACAGTTGCTACAGAAATGCCCAGGTGAGGCATCCTTGTGCACACAAAGGGTGACATATCAGGCATGGTCTTTATGACAAGTTTAGGACTTCAGTCAAAATCAAGTCTCCGTAAAAAGAAAATCAACCATCTCCATAAATGTTAATCCACGATTAAGAAAAAAAAGTCAGTAAATTTATAATTATCTGAGAATTAGGAATGAAAAATAGAGGTCTTCTTTATTTAGCTCTTTCTACTTAAATAATGCAGCGATGGGAGAGATTTTTGTGTGAATGTGTAATTTAACTGAGGAAGGGAATTAGGACGTTTCATCCACTCTGCTATGGAATGACATGGTTCTTAACGCAGCTGAGGACATTGCGTCGTAGCCGGGCTGAGGTTCCCAGAGAGCTGGGTGGGAAACAGAGGCACAAGGAGATCGGGGGACGCAGGAACACACGGGGATGTTTCACAAATTCGAGTCCGAGGGCTGTGGCTAGACGGCACTCACGTGAATGAGCTCATGGATGCTCAGCACAGGAATCGCAGCAGACCAGACAGAAAGCAGCGAAGACCGTCCTCCTTGCCAGCGGGCTCTCCCGGAGAGGCCAAGCGAGGAGGGCTTGTTCTCTGACGCTCTCTCTACCCCACTTTCTGCACAAGCCTGGGACTACGTGCAGATTATTCGCCACATTTAAATTAAGGAAAGGCGAAGAACAAAGCCTGGCTTTTAATGTTGGAAAAGACTGTTTTCCAACACAGAGACTCATCCCTTCACCTCCCAAACCCTCTCCCCGCCACCCCCACTGCAATAGTGTCTGGTTGTTGACTAATGAATTCCCGCAGACGCAGCCACGGGGACAACACACGTTTGTCCCCACGTGGTTCCTGTGGGGGGCCCAGGCTCCCCCACGGCTATGGTCAAGGTGCCACGTGGGCCGCAGTCTCAGGTGAGCAGGGAGTGCTGTGCCAAGCTCGTGCAGGTTGTCGACAGAATCCAGTCCCTCTGGCTGCAGAGCTGAAGCCTGCAGCTCCTGGAAGCCAGCCCTGTCCACGGCAGGTCACAGCAGGACTTCAACTTCTTCAGGGCCAGCGGGAGAGTGTAGCCGTCCCAGCAGGGAAGGATGAGGGCCTCTTCTCCAGAGCTCTCCATCGCCAGCCCGCCGGAATGATCTCTTCTTGATTAAATTATAGTCAACTAAATAGGGACCTTAATTGCATCCGTAAAATCCTTTCACTTTTGCCATATTCCTTTGGTTAGAAGCAAGTCACGGTTTCTGGGGGGAGGGTGTGACTCATGGAGAGTCACCTCAGGGGTGTCTTCCATGTCCTCCCTGCCCCCGCCCCATCCTTCCGTGGAAAGGCAGGGAGGGGTGGGAGGGCGGAGGTGTTCGCCTCTAGCTCGAGTGGGCTCGTGAGCACCAGAGCCCCGGGCTCCTGATGCCCCTTTACGACGCCTCCTGTTCCCCGTCCCTACTGAGCTGCTCCGAGGGAACCGGGGCCACGTGCAAGATGCTCCTCCCGCTCCAAAGGGAGCCCAGACGCCTCCGCGCACGCTCACTCTCGCGCCTGCCTGTGTCTGCCGGGGCGGTTGGAGGCTCAGGGCACCTGCGCCAAGGAGCTTGTCACCTGGCATGTGGTGTGGGGGGCGGATCCCATCCCACTCTCACCAGAGGGTGGAGGTGACCCATCTTGAGTTAGCTCAAGAAAAGGGCAATTTATTGGCAACTGTTTCTGGTTTTCATAACTCAGAAATGAGGAACGAGCTGTCTTCAGGTGGAGCTGGGCTACGTACAGCTCCCGCCTTGGCAAATAATCCACAAATACAGCTCCTGTCCCTGTGCGGGTATCGGACCGCAGGTGAGCCTGCTGTGTTCCAGGACGTTCCCGAATGCCCCTCGCAGTCAGGGGTGACTCTTTAACAACCCAACTTCTCCCCCCAGCCCTCACTCCCCCGCCTGCAGAGGCAGAGGTCTGGCTCCCCAACCAGAGCACGTGACGCCCTCGCGTGCTGCTCCACCGCCATGTGGCATGGTGGCCACTGCCCGACGTGGGACATGGGATTCTCTCTAGTCCTCGCCACCTGGCTTCAGCCAAGGGGGCACTTTGTACTCTGTCATTGCATCACTTTACCTTGAGGTGCCAGCGTATGTTGTAACCAGGACACAGTAGCGGAAAGCCAACTCAACATATTAGCGCCGTGACTGGAATTGCATGCTGCAGGCGTGGCTGGATCTAGGCGCTCCCATGATGTCATTGGGGCTCTACTTCTTTCTGTGGCTTTGCTCTGTTTCCCTCTGGGCATTTCTCTTCTTCTTTTTCCAAAGGGCTTCCTCCCTGTTGCAGGCAGATGTGGCTTTGAGTCATGGGGCCAGGACCAGGACGGGGCTGGGGTGGGGGAGTGGGACACCCTGGCACAAATTCAGGGAGGCACCAGCTCTGGGGTTGAGAGACACTAAGTACCTCCTTTGTTTTGTGACCCAGATGGCCCACCTCTCTCCCCCAAGGCCGGGCCCGTGGGATTCACGTGCCGTCAGCTCCGCCGTCCCACCAGAAGGAGCTCTCCATTCTCCAGCTTTCCCGGGTTGTCAATCAATCCTGGCAGCACGTTCCGACTGGCCCCGCTGGGGCACGTGGTCTCCTCTTGGACCAGTCCCTATTGCTCTGGGCATGAGTACCACGACTGAGACCCACCACACCTGGATCCTGGCCATCCCTGCAGCCTGGGGGGGCCAGGTGACCTGACCCATGACCCCTGGAGAGCCAAACAGAGTGGGGGAGGGCAGCACCCCAAAGCTGCAAGAGCAGCACATGGCCTCTGTGGTCCCCCACAAACACAGGAGCCCCTAATTATACACTATCCTTTACTACTTTGTACTGTCGTGTGTTTAGAAAGTGTGCCTCTTGGGTCACATTCTGAGCTCTGCAGATGAGAATGACACTTTATGTCCCCCACACTGCTGATCACAGCGTCTTGCGCATAGTAGGTGCTCACAAAACCTTTGTGGGACAACTCGCTTTTGCCTTAGAGTTGCTAACACGGCAGATTCTTTCCCTGTGTTGTAGGAAACCTAATGGTTTCCAGCCACCATTTGGTTAACTAATCCACGCTAGAGATGGTGCCATGTGAAGATTGGTGTGTGGAGATCCCAGAATGCTGTTTCCCAGGGGATTGCTTTCTATGGGATAGATGCATATGCAAAATCAGAACCTCCTCAAGGAGCTGGGAGACTCTGAGTCACTCTGTGGGCAGCAAAGGCCTCTCACTGCAGCCCTGCTGCTCAGAGCGCTGAGGGCCTAATGGGGGAAATGCTGGATTCTACATTCATGTCGTGTGAACAACAAAACCCTGCCTTGTAAACTCTGGGGACATCTACTCTTTCTAGCCAATGGGAAAACTCGGGAGAGGCAGCCGGGCCGGCAGCCAGGCACCTGGGCCTCGAGTCAGCGCCTTTGGGTAAATCAGCAGAGACAACACGAGGAAATGTCACTGCCACCTTCCTCTTGCCGGGCACTGCAAGGTCTCGGTGCCCAGGGGAGGTGTTCCTTCCTAGTGACACCATGGTCAGAGCTTAGCAAAGAGCGGATCTTGTAGGTGAGAAGTGAGATCAGAAAACACCATCTCCCACCCCTGGGCAGTTTGGGTAGATGTATGGGGTGGGGGGAGGGCTCTGCCTTTTATAAATCAGATCGAGGAAGAATGTTCTTTGGGCAAAGATTTGAATCAGAGAGAGCTCTTCTTCCCTGGCACCCAAGGGTGTGCTCCAATGGGCAGACTCACCGCAGTATGCAGACAGGCTCACCCAGGCCCGCCTATTAAAATGCCAAACAGCAGAGCGGCAGTGTCTTCTGACAGCTTCTCCGAATAAACAGGGTGACGGTTTGCATCCGAGATGTGCAGACACGCTAGAGTTAGCTCTCCGTTTGGCAGAGGCAGAGTTAAGGAGGCACCACCGGACACTGAGGGACTTATTACAGAAAGCAGCGAGCACTGCAGAGTGAGAGTCCGGAGTTAAGAGAGAGCTTCACAACTGATGGAATATTTCATGCCCCGCACCCCCGAGAGGACGGCGGGAGGAAGGCTGGAATGGTGCCATCTGGCCGTCAATATCTTGGACTTCTACTCATCTTAAAAATTAAGCTCAAATGCACCCTCGTACTTTTCAATTGTTTTAAATTTGAACAAAGTCTTCGTGTGCTCTTTCTCATTTATAGTTTCTGCATGCGAGGGGTGTCTCTCTTCCGCAGACGAGCCTTCCTCAAACCGTGCTCGCCGATGCAACACTTCCATGGGGTGTGGTAAGTGTTCTTTACCCAACAGGTTTCTTGGTCTAAAAGTCCAAGAAAAGTGGGGGGTTGAAAGGAGCAAGGCCAGGGGCTCGCCGCAGGACTTACCGTCCCTACTCACCGAGCACCCGAGAAGGGGAGGAGCAGCCGGGATCCAGGCTTGCCAAGGACGAGTCCAACAGCACAGCTCTGTTCCACAAAATATCTCATCCGATTTGGCAAAATGTTGTTTTAGACACTTCAAACTAGATAACTGAGATGTCACATCTGAGGCACCCGCGGGGGACCTCAGAGTGCAAGGGCACATGCTGCACGGGGAATTAAGACAGACCCGGACGTTGGACTCCCCCTGGGCAGATGAGAAGTGCGGGAGGGAAAAGGCAAAGCCTTGAGTCACCTGGATGTGAGCCAGGTAGGTGCTGCCGAGGCCAAGTGTCCCCACCGGCCACGCTGCAGGGACTTGCTGCCTTGTCCAGTGGCGAGCAGAGCACCTGCCCCACTGGGAAACCCACCACCCCTCCCTCCCAGCGGCCACATGGGAGCAGCCAATGGATGCTAATCCTTTGCTGACCCCCTGCGTGGTCTCTCTCCTTTCTCATCATTTCTCCACCACCCTAGGGCAGGGTCTTCTCTTTTCACGAGTCTCTAGACTGCAACCCCACAAATGGCAACGGGACTGTAAATAAAAATATCTGCCCGCAGTGGTAGGTTCCCAGGAGTGGCCGCGTCAACTCCTGCGCACTCCAACACAGCGACCAAATGTTTTAAATAAGATTACGGTGAGCACTTCCTAGCAACATCTTAGATTCAGCCGACCTTTTTCTAGACCTAACATTTGCTTTTATAAACGTTTATCTTGTAGCAAAAATTAAAAAAAAAAATTAAAAATGCACACACACCTAATATAGGAAGGTGTATACATAGTCGTGGTATATACAGTGTATTAGGAAGAGGCAGAGGTCAGGTATTTGAATTCAGTGGTGTTTCCGTTCTGCGATGCTACAGCGTGGCTTGCTGGGATATAATGAACACAAGTTAAAATCACCTAAAAGGGTCATCAACTCATCCAAACGGCTTGCGCATAAACCCATCTAGGAGTTTGTGTGAGTCAGGGTTCAACAAGAGGAAGAGAACTAGAAGGTTATATCTCTCCCTACCTATCTATGGAGAGAAAGTATTTACAAGGAAGGGGCCTGCTCGGCTGCAGGGACTGGCCAGGCAAGTGCCAAACCCACGGGCAGTCAGGAGGGGAAGGCCACGCAGGACCGGTTCGGAGGCCCAGGCCAAGCCCTAAGCATCACCTTGGCTTTTAAGGTCTTGCAACTGGTTCAGTCAGGCCCACCCCCGCCGTGCGGGACAATCTCTCATTCTCACAGCGGACAGATTAGGGATTTAATTACATCTGCAAATCCCTACAAAGCAAACCCTGCATCAGTGTTTGAGTTAATAACCGAGCCTGGGGCCCGGCTGAGCTGGCCGGTCCAGAGTCTGTCCCAGAGCTCCCCGTGAGCTCCAACTGCAGGGTCCGGCCAGGGTCACAGGGAGGGGCTTTGGGCCCTGGTTTGATTTAATCTAAACCCAAGGGTACAAATCCTGCCTTCATCTTCTCTGGGGAAGGAAGAGGAATCTCTCTTCCATATTCTTTTAAATTCATAGATTTTGTTTTTTCTCTACAGATTTAGCATCATCCGACGTCTAAGGGACAGTTTTTCCATCATCAAGTTCCTCTGCATTTGGTCAAATACAAATATTTAACTTTCTTCCAACTATTGCTGGCCCTCTGTCAAGTCCAAGGATTCTGAAGTTACATTGTTTTCTGCTGTAAGTAAAAATAAGCAGATTGCCTCTCAAATGGTTATTTAGAAAGGCTGTTTCCCCGTCACTCCTTTAGCTGGGATGGGGTCGACTGTAAACCCTTTTCTAACCATTGCTTCATCTGTTAATTCTCTAAAAATTATGAATGGCTTTTGCATTATCAGGGTCTACATTTGTGGAATTAGACCTCGTCTTAATTTTGGAAAAAAGGGACCTCAGGTATTTGTTCCCATACTTCCAAGACCAAGAGGCTAACGTGCTGGCCGGGCTCAGGCTTGCTCACAGGAGGAGGGAGAAGAAATTTGAGCACATAGGAGCAGATCGTACACGCCACATCCATGACAACGCACAGCTGCAGACTCGGCCCCCCAGTGTTTACAAAGTCAGCCTCGGCGGGGCCAGGACACATCTGTGGTCTTCCTTGTGACACCAACCTTGTGACTTGTGTGACACATGCCTGGCTGTGACTTAACAGACACGAAGACTGCCCAGCAGGGCTGAGGTCCCACTGAGGCTTTGTTTGTTCAGGGACGTCACTTGTATAAAGGTTTTCCCTTCCAGTGCCCTGGGCGGGGTCTGCAGAAGGGTCCCGCCTGTCTCTGGCAGGGTCTCCAGCTTGCTCATTTGATGGACACTCGCTGAGTGACACATGTTGGGCACGGGGCTCAGTGCTGGGGATGGACACAGAGAGGCTGCCTGGGCCTCTTGGGACACAGAGCAGCAGGGAAGACAGACCTTTCCACACGTCCCAGCCGTGTGCTGCGTGCCTTGCTGGGCGGTGGAAGGCTGCGAAGGTCAGCACTGGTGGATAAACACGTTTGGGGGGACGTCCAGCCCGAGTCTACTTGTTGAGCAGGAGTGGGATTTGCAGGCCTGTGACGGAGCAGAGTGAAGGCCCTGCCCTTGGACCCGGACAGATGGGCCCTGCCCTGGGTCCCGCACTTCGGCCTCCGGGTGCCCCACGCGCAGCAGCCGGGCGGTGGGCCACGTGGGTGCGCAGGCCGGGTGGGCATCCCGTCCTCTGCCCCGGCTTCCTCAACCTCTCCTCTGCTGAGACACTCGGGAACAAAGCATGGCTGCCCCTCCACCCCCGCGTGCTCAGATGAGGAGGAGCGACCCTGGCGCTCACCGTCATTCAATCCCTTTCTTCCTGTTCACACGAGCATTTCGGAACCACGGGTCAGACAGTCACAGCAGCTTATGCTAACTGATTGCTCTAGGCACCGTTCTGCTGGCGTTTGGAAGAATTTTGGAACAGGTTCCATCGCTGTCCCTGTTTTACAGATGGAGACCCCGAGGCACACAAAGCGTGGCTTTCCCAATGTCGTGGAGCAGCAGCCATCCAGCTCTGAGTGTGTGTGCTCAGGATCCTCCAACGGCCTTGCACTTTGGAGTGACGCTTCTGCGGACAGAACCTTGGATCTGCTCTAATTCCTCCTTCTATCGTAAATCTCCCCCACATCGTGATTGGCGGCAGCAAGGCACGTGCGGCCGGCTGGCAGCTGACCCTGCAGAGCAGCCTCCGGTCTCCAGGGTGGAGAACGTTCCTCTCCCACGACGGTTCTGTGCTGCTCCCTCCTCGCCACGCCAGCCCTCTCTTCTGGAGGGAGGGTCACCGGCAAGAGCCTCTGGGGCTCGGCGTGAAGAACAGGAGCGAGGCAGACACCTGTGAGCTGATGAGTGGGGACTGGCGAGGGGCTTGGAGGGTCCGAGGGAGGAAGACGCTCTGCGAAGGGGGCGCCCCTGTGCTTCCACGTGGGAACAGGAGCCCAGCGATGCTGGATCTTACCATTTCCCCAGAAAACCTGGACATATCGATTTTTATGTAAAATACCTTATAATTGAAAACATCAATAAGAATTTAAAAGCAAGTACTGGTCTGGCATAACGTGGGCCAGAAAAATCAGACCCGTGGGCTTCATGTGGCCAGGGCTGCTCTCACCTCCTGTAGCAAACCCAGCAAGAGGCCTCGGCCAAAGTGGCTGGAATATGGTGCAGGAGAGCGCGCCAGCGAGGGCTCCAAGCAGCAGGCCGGCGCGGGCAGCGCGTTTCCAGGCCGCCGTCTGTTTCTCGGCCCGCGGAGAACGGCCAGTGCGCATGCAAATGAAAAAGAAACGCGCTCCATAGGCTGTGGGGAAACCGGCTTGGCTGCCAGACGGCTCTGGGTAGGCCGGAGTCGGGGCCAGGTCACGGGAGACACATGTTTTATTCAGGCAGGTTCGCCGATTCATAATGTAACATCCACGGTTTTCTCCCGCCCCAGCAGGACTGAGAGGAATCCGCCGCAGCTGCCTCCCCGCAACCCTGCTCCGGCTGCGGCCGGCCAGGAGCCTCCCATCGCACGCTCCATCTTCTTTGTTTTGAATTACTATTTTCTTCCTCCACAATCCCTTTTGTCTTAGGGGTCCTGTCTTAGTGGTCCCGTTTCTCTCCTCTGTAATGAAAAGCAATAGTAGCAGTAGAGTGCGTGTAAGATAAGCTTGTTTTGTTTTCAGCCTTTTATTATTTAACCTGCACCCACAGGGAGGTAAACGGATCCTCGCTCACGGGAGAGACAGACAAACCCACCAAGCAGGCCGGGGACTGTGCGGGAATTCCAGGCCAGGATTTTCTGGGCCTGTCAGAAGTTTCTGCAGTGACCGCTTGGGGCTTCATAAAACCGAGGCAGCGGAGGAGGAAAATGAAATCTTGGATCGATTTCTCTGTTTGGAGACCTTAACTTATGTTCAGTTGGAAAGAGAGAAAACGAAAGAATCCAACCAAGCAACTGTAATTGTCACAGCAAATTAGCTGAGGAAACTAAGGCATGGGTTTGTGACATGCGTAAGGAATGGGGGTGGGGGGGCTTGTAACTCTGCTACGGGTCTGTAGAAAGAGCCCCACAATCATGCTCTTCTTACCTGCCGGTGCCCCACCTAGACACGCCTCCTCCAGCAGGGGCAGGGCGAGGCTGGCCACGGACCAGGACGGGAGGGATGCTCTGGGCAGGGAGCCCGTGCCGTGTGCGGGGAACAGGTGTGCACCTCAGGCCAGGTAAGAGACGGCTCACGGGGACCAGATGACCAGGTACAATGTGGAGTCCTGGAACGGATCCTGGATCAGAAAAAGGACATTAGTGGGAAAACTGGGAAAATTCAAATAAGTTCCATATTCTAGTTATTAGTCTCGTGGCAAAAATAATTTCTTAGTTTTGACAAGTGTTCGATGGCTATTTAAGATGGTAACATAGAGGGAAACTGGGTGAAGGGTATTTGGGTACTCTGTTTTCTTTCTGTAACTTTTCTGTAGGTCTAAATTCTCTCTCTCAAAAAAAAATTACCATTAGAGAAAAATAGCTCTACTCTGAGGCTAAGAATGTATGATAATGCACACTCACAGAGACCCCTGACACTTCTCTGTGATCCCTTATCCATATTTTAATCACGCACATCGAAGTCATCAGTGTGCTCCAGGGACACAACACTAGGCACAGCTAAAGTCTCACAAATAAATTACCAAATATGTACTATGGGAGGACTATTCCATTTTCCCGTGGATCAAGGATCTCTGCGTCCTATTCACTATAAATGCCATATGGTGTCCTTGGTGAAGGTGGAGTCTGTCTGACTGAGGAGGGTTGATCGTCCATGCAGGCCACTGCGACGGTTCCTGATGGATGTGGCAGGTGAACACTCATCGCCCCGCGGATGACAGTTTTGATCTGGTGGCAAAGAGCAGAAGTCTGCTCCAGTGAGCTCCACAGCCCGTTGCACGGATACAAAAGGCAGTCTTAAAGACAAGCCTCCCTGCTCTGCAAAGGGAGTGTATCAGTCAGCGATTACCACACTGATGCTGCATAACAAACCACCCCATAACTAAACAGCAAGCCTTGATTTCTCACTCGTGTGTCTGCAGGTCAGTTGCAGTTTAGCTGATCCAGACTGGGTTCAGCTCCAGGCTGTGAGTTCAGTCCACGTCTGATGCACGTGTAGATCATTCTTGTGGGACTGCCGGTCAGTACAGGCAAGGAGTGACAGTTTAGATGGCCTGTCACAGCTCTTCTTTTTAGCTATGCAGTTTGCTTTGCTGCCTGTGTTTTTTATGGTAACTGGCCCTTAGTTTTCATCTGAGGAAATTAACCAACACACAAGCCATTATAGAAGGAGGAAAAAGTGGCCTGTTCAGTAATGCATTTTTTAAGTTATTTTTATTTATTTTATTTATTATGAAATAATTTGTATGCTACAGAATTCACCCATTTAAAGTGGACAGTTAAGAGGGATTGAGTAAATTCACAGAGTTGTGCAACCATCACCGCAATCCAAGTCAAGATCCTTTTAGTACTGCACCATTTACTTGTCTCTTCCCTCAGGTGGGACGCCTGGCCTCATGTGTCAGTTTTCACACTTGCAACGCTGCTTCTCTCCCCAACGTGCTCCTTTTGCTGGCGCCAAAGACCGCAGACCTGGGCTCGACCTGCTAGTGTGTAGAATCGATTGTGCCAGTGAGATCCCTCCTCTGAGTGGATTGCGTCATGCAGAGATTTCTAGTATATGCCAACCTGGCAAAGAAAAAATATTAAAACGTTGGAACATTTATTTGACAGAGAAAAGAAATTTCACTTTTGGGCTAAAATTTCTCCATGGGAATCTGATCATGTTGTTTGAAACTTCTTCATTGCATTATTTGGGCTCATCACGTAACCTCTAATAAGCTATGCTGGAGAACTTGGCTGACATAATTTGAAATCAATTTTAAATTTCTGGTAGAGTTTTGGGATAGGATATGGTATGGCCTTAGAGTCCACTTGATTAATTAAAAAACGTATATAGACTCGTGGTCAATTTCAAATGCCCTCACGTGGGTGAACACGTGGCAGACCACCCTGATGTCGGGGAGGATGGCCAGAGGGCAGCTGGAGTCCTACTAGGAACCAAAGACCCTCCTTCTGTTCATCAAGCTCTGGGATACCTGTATCTTTGGGCTTTGCTCTGTCTCCTTTATTTTTTGACTGGCTTCCTCTGCTCAGACACAAGCACACGTGGTCATCACATGAATGAAAGCCCAACGCCCACCATCATGTAATGCTGTGTGCATATGTCTCTGGGTATCAGTTCTGCAGAGGAGCTGGGTGGTGCCAGTCAGTACCCCCAGGTCCAGACCAGGTGTGGATAGTGTGGCTGGTCCTTTGGCAGGACTGTGGTGGTCCTTGCTCCTTGGAGGAATCTATTCCAGACATAGCAGGTTAGTCAGACCTGCTCCTTTGGCAGGATTGTGGCTGGGGCAGTTCTCAGAGAAGGGACTTGTCACTGAGCCAGTTACTCCAAAATGGATACTCCCCTGACGTCACAGTGCCAAGAAGACAGATCGCTGTAGTGTAGCTACTGTCCAAATCAAAGACGATAGAAAGAGAAGAAAAAAATAAAAGAACATCTGCTAACCTGGAAATAATTTAAGTCAGAGATCTCCTAACTTTGAAAAGTTGTACAACTTTTTTGTGATACGCTAATTCTAGAAATTTCTTCCCACTCCATAAAGATTTAAAGCTAGAGTTAGCTTTCTTTCATGAGTTTCAGAAGATTTCCCAAAATGCACAGTATTTCTAGTAACATCCAAAGCTGTACCTCCCTATGCCCAAACCCTATGTGTAAGAACATTAAAATCTGTGTTGTTTTGGATTCTCCTAAAGCCCCTCTCTAAGCATTTGTGGAACCTGGTGGCCAAGAGTTTGAGATCCAACGAGGGTGGCCTGAGCCAGCTCCCTCTGGCTGGCAAGAGCTTGTTGTTGAATATTCAGGAATTTAGCAAGTCAGCTGTTACACCGTTGGTAGCTTTCAGTCAGTCTCGGCAGGTTATTTACAACATGGAAATTGACAAATCCTAAAAATTTCACCCCTTTTCTTTGTCCCAGAGAGTTGGTTTACCAGCATATCTCTAGTTCAAATCCGGCTCCAGCCACCTATTAGCTGTCTGCCTGTGGGTTAGTCATTCAACTTCCTTAGTACAGTGGGGGCAATCACAGTATCTATCTTCTGGAACAGTAGTCCCCAACCTTTTTGGCACCAGGCACTGGTTTGATGGAAGACAATTTTTCCAGGGACTGGGGATGGAGGGGGTGTCGTGGGTAGTGGGGTGTGACGGAGCTCAGGGGGTGTTGCACAGCCCAGTGTTGCACAGGCCACGGGCCGGTAATGGGCCACGACCCAGGGGTTGGGGCCTGCAGTCCTAGAGGGTTACTGTGCTGCCTGCATGAGGCAGGGCACACACAGGGCTCTTAGCGCATGCTCAAACACTACTGGTCACTATATAACTAAGAACGGTAGTGTCTATTTTATGGAGGACAGCACTCGGAGCACGCTCAGTCCACACCGGTTACTATGTACCCAAAAGCCAGCCAAGACAAAGGACCCTGCGCTGACACTGAGAAGGACAGCCCAGAAAGTGCCTTCTGCAGAGACGTGGCTGCAGCAACTCAAACACACACCTCCTCAGGAAAGGTGATTCAGTTGGCATCAAGGCCACAAAAAACGACAGCCTAATCTAAAAGGAAAAACTTCCAGGAAAATAGATTTTCTGCCTCCTTACCTCCCGAAACCTCTCCCGGGAGGCACAGAGTTTATAACTGCAGTAATAAGGAACGAGTGGGGCAGAGACCAAAGTCTTTTTCATTAAGGAATGCTGTGTCCAAGGATGGCAAAGTCCTTTTTGTAACTCACAATGGTCTTAAAAAATAACCTGCCATGCTGGCGGCCTGCGTGTCCAGAAGGGCGGGTCCCAAGCACAGACCCGCTCCATCATCCAGGGAGACGATCCGGGCCTCAGGCTGGGGAGGGGCCAAGGGATCTGGCACGGTCCAGTCCTCGTCCTCTTCGGCCAGTGAGGGACGCTGCAGCCAGGTGTCCAGGCTCAGGGGACCCTCGTAGCACCAGGGAGCCGACGGGAGGAAGGTGAAGTCTGAGGTTTCCTTACAGGGAGCCACGTGCTGCTTCCATCTCTCATCCAGGCCTGGGAGCCTCCCTGCCTCCCTCTGCGAGACGCAGGGCCCACACTAGCCGTCAGCTTGCACAAAGTGCGGTGCTGGAATCCTGACTTGACCGCTTGGAACTGCTTAATGCCTTTGAGCCTGAGATCCCTCCACTCTGAGTTGCAAATCCTGATGCCTGCCTTCTCGCACTACTAAACCAGGTGTGGCACCTGCCCAGTGCTCAAAAAATTCAATTTATTTTCCCTTGTCATTTCTCTCTTCTTTTCTGGCTTCCCTACCTGCCCAGCCCTGTGAGACCATAACCAAACCCGTGAGAAATGTACAGCCCCGGTTTCCCTCCCCTCACTTCTCAACCTCCAGTGACCCAGTGACATGGACCTGTCAGTGGTGCCGAGCGGTTGGTACGTTCGTCATCGCTGAGGATTCGATGGGGAGCTCACTGACGAGACTCTGACTCCTCCAGCTGATGGGACGTGTGTTCCTCTGGGGGAGGCAGGGAAGAATCTAATAGAGAAATTACAAATTGTGATAAGTGCCATGAAGAAAGCAAACGAGACGCGGAGACTCTCACTGCTCCTCAGCACAGAGGCGGGGCAGGGCTGGCGATTCCATAGACACTGGACAAGGACGACCGTCCGCGTAGGTGACATTTCTGCCAAGACTTGACAGATGACAGCAAGGCAGCTCTGAGAGAGCAGAGACCTGGGAGAAAGACACACATGCACACACACACACACACACACGCATAGATGCATGCACGCACATGCACACACATACACATACACCCCAGGCCAAAAGCCCAGCGAGAGTCGGGACCTCGGGGAATCCTGATCATATGAAAACACAAATGGACATCACTCAGTTCTTGATGACAAGGACACGTTTGTTTCGGTATCGCCAGTTCTTCTCTTTACTTGGGGAGGGGGTGCTACTGGCATCTGGTGGGTAGAGATCAGGGATGCTGCTAACCATCCTACGATCATTGGGCAGCCCCCCACAAGAGAATTATCTGGCCCCCCAGAAATGTTAACAGCGCTGAGGTCGAGAAACTTTGCACAGAAAATGGAATTATTCAGCCCAACTAAATGCACATGTTTTCAAATGTTATTTTAAAGGTGAAAGCACGGTATGCTGTGGTCGTTTTTTTTTTCCTGCTGCCCTGACAGTCCTGTAATTTAATGCTCCTGGCGATGATAGTCCCGCTGTGCACCATACACGAATACTTCACAGGTCCTCCAACACGCCAGAGGGCGAGCCTGGCGCACAGCCGGCCGCAGGGAAGGAGCAAATCCTCGCGGTCTCGTCGGTGTGCTGAGACCCTGCTTTCCTCATCCAGCTTTCCCAGGAATTCCACCTGTGCTTTACTCGCAGCGTCGCTTAGTTCTTTGACGCTGGCCCAGTGGGAGGGTAAAATCTGACCCACGTGACTTTTGGTCCTTGGCATAAATGAAGGGAAGACTCCGCGCGGGTCACGAAGGTGAGCTTGGAGCTGAAGGACATGGTTCTTTGTCACTGAGCCCAGGCAGGAAGCCACCGAGCTGAGTAGTGCATGTGAGAGCCCTTTGTAAATCGGCAAGCTCTGACTCTGCTCTGAACTTGCCGGGAAGAGTCTGCCTTCTTCAAAGGCTGGGCTACACTTACACCGACGAGCTGGATGCATTTGTGAGCTGCAGGAATGACAACCACCCCATCTCCACAGGGGCCGCTCAAGCACATGTGATTCAAAGTGGGCTCAGGGTGAATGGGCCCAAGAATTGTACGAGCAGACTGCACAGGCCGCAGACTGAGGAAGTCAGCGTCAGGTAAGAAGATAAGTTTCCTATGAGTTTGACAGAAGCTTCGTTTAGCACCCAGGTTCTGAGGGTGCTCAGACAGACACACATACACATGGACATACGCGTGCAAACAGCCATGTGGTCATTGAACACAGTGTAGCCACGTGGCAAACACACTCCCATGAGGTGAATCCACAATTTCAGACTCTGTTTATGGACAAACTGCTAACTGTATACCACATTTTATATTCCACTACTCTACACAAGAGTCCCGTAAGCTAGAGGTTATCATTTTCCCTTTTCCAGATAAGTAAAAACAGACTCTGCACACTGGGACTTACCTCTGGGTAGCCCAGCAAAGGTTCAAACACAAGTGTCTCCTCTCTTCATTAGGCCATGTTTTGGAGAATCCAGATAGTCCTAAAAAATAATGAAAAAACCATACATAAAATCTAAGTGTTGTGGTTACATCTGAGGATTTCTGGGTATCTTATCCTGGCTCTCTGAAGTCTTAAGTTTTTTGCCTTAACTTGACTATCAGCGGACTGAACTTGGCTGTCTTCCGGTTCTGGTACCTCGCCTCCCTGCAGCGATGATTGTGTGATCTGCAGCATACCTCAGCCTCTAAGACACTCCAGAATGGGCCGACAATTCTAGAAGCCGGGTGATGGCCAAGTATAGAATATATCATCAGTTCTTCCCGAAATATGTTCCATAGAACACGGAGTGGTGAAAAATGGGGCTGTTTTGGAATGCTTTCTTGCTAGGAAATAAATTCGCATGCCCACTCTGAATGCAGAGTCCCTTGTGCCACTAAGTGCTGGAGCTGGTTGGGTAATCTACAGACATGTGTACACCCAGGCATTACGTTACAGAAAAAGAAGGTCTTTAGGTATCTCCAGGATGCTGTGAAAAGCTGTAGCACATAGTTGCCTGCTAAGTGTACGATTTTCTTTCCTGCACCCCTCCTGAGTGTGGACCGGGCGCTTGGGGAGCACAGCAGTGTTCTGAGGGTCTTCCATCCACCCCCTTCAGCTGTTTGATATTTTGGTTGTCGTTGCAGGTCTGTTTGAACCCCGGTCTGTCTGCAGAGCTCGTTAGGAGGGAGAAACTGCTTCTAAACCACCAAGTGACAAATTTTCTTCACTGATACAGGTGCCAGAGGAGCAGGTCATTGCAGGTTGCTCCTGTTTAATCACAGTAAACACCGCTCCTGTGTTGACCCGTCACTTATCAACAACAGCTAAACCAGGTGTTATTTAATCACGTAACCCAGAGCGCCAGCCACCCTCTCTGCCCACAGAAACATGACAATCCGGTTCTTTAAGAAATATCTGAAGAATTCAGCTGCCAGCAGATATTGATCAATTCCAGAGCTCCTTCCCCAAATCGATAGCAGCATGCAGGCAAGACTGCGGCCTTGGGCAAGAGGGAGTTGATGGTCTGAGCCACCTTTTAACAGTCAGGTTGTGGGGGCCCCCGGTGTCCAGGCTGAAGGACAAGCCCACCCCACCCGGCCTTGCAGCTTGTCTTCCGAGGGGCCGTCTGCATGAAGATGTCAGAGATGCTCCTGGGGGACACATATTTATGAACAAAAGAAAAACTTCTATTGGGCCCCAAACTATGTCTTCATCTTCCTTATCACCTAAGCGATTTTAAGTTGATGTGTTTAATGAGATACGCGTCGTTCAGATAGACTTCAAACTGTGACCCAGCAAGATGATACCAATTCAGCCTAACTAAACACACCTCCAGATTTTTTTTAAAGTACTTCATGCCACATAAATTAGGCTGCCATTGAGATAATTGGATCCTTGTGGCTCTTAATTTTTCACAGATACACTATTTTGAAAATAAATCATGAACCATCATCTTGGAATGTTAAAGGCAATCTACATTGAATATGCTTTTCCACTTCAAAGCATGCGTTTGTGTTGTATTTTTAACAGATAATTGACAGAGGTGGGGCCTCCCTCGCTTGCTGTGAGAACCACAAATCTAAAACAGCCACGTCAATCCAAAGCAGACAGAATCCTTTTGACTTTTTGTCCATCATCTTTTCTGAAAATGTCCAAATATTTGTCTAAAATAATTGGTTAAAATTGTTGTTCCAGAAAGCATTATTTTTTTTTCCTGGGCATTACTAGAGTCCATTCTGAGTCTGCACGAAGGCTGTACATTTTCGATACACAGAATATCTCAATGACCATTCAATACAAATGAATAGGCTTCTCTGATGTATAAAGAACTCGATTACATGTTTCAATAAAGAACGAAAGTGTGTTTTCTTTTTCAAAAAGCTCTCTGCTTTTTGCCTGCAGGTAGCGTAAACATTAGCACAAAGCAAATGGCTGCACTGCACTCCTGTGTAGCATTTGGTTTTAAAATGCTAATGTGCATACCTCGCCATGTTGCTCCGCACCCTGAACTGTCAAATGGAAAGTATCAAAATTACTGGTAATTCTAAATGGCCGGCTAACCAGATGTATGTCCTGATAGTAAAATGAAACAACGTACTGTATGTCAAGTAAAAACACATGGCCCAAAATTCATTTCCTCTGCTTCTGGCAATCGCAACACGTCTATGGTTTTCATCAGGCAGATGGAATGGAAAGAGAGACATTCGATAAATAAAGTGTAAATGCTTTCTGCAATTATGAAACGTTAAATAAGACGCTACTTACTGGAAGGCGAAGGGGCGGGGCGTGGGAGGGGCGGCGGCAGGAGAAAGCTGATGTCATCCACGTCCTCCCAAATCTTCCCGACATCCTCCCTGTGGAAACGACACTTTCTTGGAGGGGCTCTTTGTGAGGCATTTTAGTGATTGGAGTGGAAAATAAGCACATTCTAAAGTGAGCCCCCAAATGAGCCGGTGGGGGCAACGCCTTACCTGTTTGCCTCGATAACCTGCTGGCCTCTCTGGGCTTCTGACTCAGTGGCTCCTGGGGCGCCCAGCTGGGTGTCGCGCTGCTGCAGCAGTTATTTGATTAGGAGTGACGTGGTGTGGACCAGATGCCACGTGAGGCACGTATGGCTACTATCAACTCGCACCATAGCAGAGCTTCTTGAACTTTAAGGAAATCACAAACCACCCAGGGACCTTAATAAAATACAGATGATACCTAGCAGGCCTGGGGGAACCCGAGAATCTGCATTCCTATGGAGCTCCCTTGGGATGCGGGCACTGCTGGCCCTGGGACCACGCTTCTAGCAGTGAAGCTCGACAGTTTGAAATATTTCTGAGTCTATAGAAAAATGAGGTAGTGTAGAGATGCGTCTTTTTTTGGAGCACAAGCTTTCACCTGTGGGTTTGTCGCATACTTCCTGAGGCCTATAGTAAAAAGTTGGCACCACTAATTAAGTAGCAAAATTGCAAATGTCATTTTCAAGGATACAAGGGAAAGGGGAGTCAGGGCCCATCCCCCGCATCTGGTCTTGATGCAAAAGAAGAAGGTGGATTTATGGCCAATGTCCCAAGCATGTGCCTCTCGGAGGGCCTGTTCCTTTGTGGCGGTGGCACACCACGCAGTGTGACTGTGCTCACACAGGATCACCTGGGCTCTGTCCACAGCTGGCCGTACTCAGGGGATCCCTCCGTCCACGAGCATGCAGGGTCCCGGCAGGAAGGGCTGGGAGTCGTTCCCTGGCCTGTTGCTATTTTTTCTCCTCCCTCTCATTAATCTTCTTATTTTGCAGCATGTTTTCTTCTTCCCTAGAGACTGACTTAGCAATGCGAACCCTCAAATTACAAATGGTGCCAGGAGCGGACGGCGAGGTTTAACTTGGCGCCACTGGGGGACGGCACGGAACTGACCAGCTTTGTTTCCTGCCACCTACGGGAGCCGGTACCTGAAGCGCAGCAGGAGTGGATTTGACTGGGTCCCCTGCAGGCTGTCATCGATCCCCACTTTCTTTTCTCGGTTCCCCGTCACAAACCTCGGAGAGCCATCGTCGCAGCTCAGTGTGGGCGCGTGACCTGGGCGCCCACTGCCCGCGAGAGGAGGAGGAACCCATTGCTCCAGCACGGCGGCCAGCTGGTCTGCCGCGTGCCGGATTTCATGTCAGAGCTCAAATCGCTATTCTGTTTTTTCCCTGTAGATATCTCTCCTGCAAGACTCGCTATGCCCGCCCTCCCCCAGACCTTTAGTTAAAAGGCGCTTGTTTTCGATGTTGGGGACTTGCCGGCACTCTGCCTCTGCCAGGGGTCAAATTTGCTTTTCACACGCCACAGCTGATGGCCTTGATGTGTTTCCCGTTGCCGGTGGCACTCGGTGAGGGATAGGTCAGCCAGGAAACATGTCTTCTGACTCTCTGTGATGTTTTCAAATGTAGGAACAAACCCCACACTTTTTGTTTGCAACCTGCCACAGCGGCAGGTTAAACCGCAATCGCGGGGGAGGAAGATGAGAGACGAGAAGGCCCCGACGCCCTGGTGCACTCACTTCCCAGAGACCACAGCAAACGCTGCTCTGCGGCCCAGAAGTGGGGCTCCGAGCTGGTTCCCATTTAGGCCCCAGCTTGGTTGATGATATGTTGATGTAGTTGGTTCTGATCATCAGATAGGAGGGGCTCCCACGGCCCCTCGGCGGCGAGCACCTGTGCGCTGTGGCAGGACACTTCACGAGTCGCCTGGCAACCTTACCCGAGTTCCCGCTCCCCAGCTAAGCAGGACCCCTGCCTGCCACACCGGGTGTCACAGGAGCCCTGGGCAGGGGGCATGGGACCACAGAGCACCGTTTGTCGTCTCCGAAGGGTGCGGAAGCCAAGTGCTGGGGAAGGGCGAGAAGACTAGAGGGACAGCGGGGCGGGAGGCGAGCCCGGCTCAGCCCGAACCACAGGCTGGGTTGGGAGCTTTCGCTTTCCTGGGAGAGAGGAACTGCCGCAGGTGGAGGCTGCGGGTGGCACTGGAGCCAGAATGGGGCCTGAGAGGGGCCGAGAGCCCCGTCCCTGCCGCGTGCATGGACCGCCGGTGCTGCATGGCCGGAAGGAAGGAGCGGGCAGCCGGGGAAGGGGCCGCCAGGTGGGCTCTGGACCCGGCACAGGGAAAACCTTCCCACCTGCGCAGGTGCCCCAGTCAGCTGCTGCGGCCAGCGGTTCGGTTCTTAGTCAGTGTCCTTGGAGCGTCAGGAGGCAAATGCAGCCCCTTTGTCGGGATTTTCTTATATTCCAGATGGCAGCAGATGTCTCACCGAGGGCAGCCGTGGACGGGCACATGGGCGAGCAGGGGCAGCACGGGTCTGGCGCGTGCAGTCGTTGCAAATGTGACAGGGAGAGCTGGCGTGAGTCTTCCGCTCCGAGCCCCAGGCCGCACTCGACCCCTAGCAGGGGCTTCTCATCTCCTCGCCTCTGCTTTCCCCGCAGTGCCGGGATGGACAGCCGCCGTCGCTCTGGGCTCCTCGCAACCCACCTCATCCACCGCACGCTTCGCGTCGGGCGCCGCCCTGAGCACTTTACACACAGCAGTGCTCGCGATCCCCTCCTGGCAGCGGGGAGAGGAGGGCACAGAGACGTTGGGTAACTTCACGGCCAGGTCTCAGGGCCAGGGAGGCTTCGGGGAGCCCCGCGCCCTCGCACTCCGTGCCCCAACCGTTTGCTAAGCTGCCTCGTGCTTCGTTTAGGCTGCCAGGCGGAAGGCTGACCCCGGGGAAGGGGCCTCCGAGGAACACAACACAATTCTCACTGCTTCAGAGATGGAGGGAAATGGAAAAACCCCACGGAGCATTTAAATCTAGGTACAATGAGCTATTGACCAGGCAATCAGAGTAAACGCTCTGCTTGGTCAAATCTCTCTGAATCCTGAGCAGAGGGAGAAATGCGAACACAGACACCGATGTTGCAGGATGTGACTTGGGTTTCTGCCAACTGTCTCCAGGTGGGGCCCAAAGGAGTCTGCCTTCTCGACCTTCCTGTGGGCCACCGGCTCGCTGCTTTTCTTGGTAGAACTAGGCTGAGCCCTTGGCTGGCATAGTGAAGATATTGGAAGCAGTAAATGAGTGTCTTGTCACATGGCTGCTGAGTAACGTGCTATAATTTGGTGCATGCAGTAAGGCACGGCTGAAACAGTCGCAGACTGCTGTTAACCAGGCGCTCGGCGACCACACAGGCAGAGCACTGGGTTGCATTAAAAATCTATTAGCAAACATTCTGCAAGATCAATATGACACCACTTGTTCCTTCTCTTACTTGCAGGTTTCCGACATCACCCCGTAATTGCCACGAACTCTTAGAGCGGAGAGAGCCGCAAGCACACAGTGGGCACTCAATACGTGTTTGCCAAATGAATTGGGCCTATTACACCGTTCAGAGAGATGCTTTATCGACTGCTCCATCCTCAAGAAGCAAGGAGGGCGAGCAGCTTGTTAAGGGCAGCACAATATCTGCAGAATTCCCGTCTCCCTGCAGACCCGGCTTTCGAAGTTTCTGCTGCAAGGAACACAGCTCTCTAAACCAAGAGCGCGTGCGAGGACTGGCTTTTCCTAGGCCGGTGGAAGCCAAAATCATTCCTGTAGGCCGTTGCTGTTGGGTCCTGTTCCTGTTTCTAAATGAGATCCTGAGCAAATAGCACCAAGAAGGGAGAATTCTGAGAGTCTTAAAGTTTCCACCTGAGTTTCCCGTTCAGAATCCCTCTCTGGGCCCCACTGCCTGTGGGACTGTCCGGCGACACTGTGTCTGCCCCACTCAAGGGACCACATGCTTGTGTGAGCTGCTCTCCCAGCTCCTCCAAGGGTCTGCGATGGGCCAAACCCAATCAGCTGCCTGATTTCATGTGACCTGTGAACTAAGAATGTTTTTTCACTTTTTTAGACCTTACATTTTTAATACAGTTTTAGATTCACAGAATAATTGAGTAGGTCATACATGGAGTTCCATATACCTGTCCCTGCCACCCACGGGGCCTGGCACATGCTTCCCCTATTACACTTTACATTAGGTGGCACATTTTCTAAAACTAGTGAACTAGTGTTGACAGACTATTACCAGCCAAAGTCCGTAGTTGACGTTACGGTTTACCGCGGGTGTGGCACTTTCTGTGGGGTTTGGCAAACGTACGGTGACATGTACCCACCGTCACAGTGTCACACAGAGTAGTTTCACCACTCCCAAAGTCCCAGGTTTCACTTGTTCCAGAAACCAAAAGGCCGTAGTATGTCCGATCTATGACAATTACAGGAATTTAAATGACAATGCCCATAAGTGGCTTTATTGGAAGCAGCCACCTCTGTTTACATGTGTCAGTGGCTGCTCCCGCTCCACACAGTGGATTTGGGAAGCTGCAGCAGAAACCTCATGGTTTCTGGCCCTTTCCGGGAAAAGCCTGCTGACCCCTCGTCCAGACCACCAGCGCTAGAAAGCCCAAGTCGTCACCTCTTGGCGTTTACTGAAAAGATTTGTTGCAGTCGATCTCCACTATTCCCTGACTAATTTAAGACACAAACACACTCTCAGAAAAGTCAGCAATGGTCTCTGTTGTCAGCTTTCTCCTCCGGCCCTAGAATCGCCCCCACCACTTTTCTGAGGGGTCTTTATCACTGGTGTCTTGTTTTTTTCAAATAGTGAACCTCTGACTAGAAGTGTGCCTGGGGATGAACCTCGCCCAAAGACCTGCCCTCCTTCTGGAAGGTCAGCGCTGAGCCCTTGGCATGTCCTGCATGATACGAGTGTCCTTGTTAACCTGGGGCCTCGGGCCACGTAGCGTCAGCTCAGCCTATGGAGGGACTGGAGACGACAGTCGGCTGTGACCGACCCCGGCCAGTACCTGACCCGAGGCTCAGGCGAGCTTCCCCGGCTGCCGACACACCCCGCCTGCTGCCACACATTCCTGCAGGAGGAGTAAACAATGTCCGCAGGACTCCACCAGGGGAGGACAACCGGAGGCTCGTACCTGGTGTCCTCTGGACCCCGCTCCATCCGTGCACATCTTCCCTCGGCCGGTTTTAACCGCGTCCTTTCATTGCCATAAACCGTGACTGTGAGCGTAACAGCTTTTCTGAGTCCTGCGGTTCTTCTAGTGAATCGTCAAACCTGAGGGTGGTTCTAGGGACCTCCCGACCTAGGAAAGGTTGTTGGGTTGATGGTCTTATTGGAATGTGAGGTTGATCAAACACGGATAGGCATCCTTAGGGCAAAACTATTCCAAACGCTCTCTCCCGCGGAGTCGAGGAGAAGCCTGCTCGCCAATCTCCCGCCGCCACCTGTTTCTGCCGTCTCTGTTGAGAGGAGAGGCTCTGTCCTTGCCTTAAATTACTTTACTTCTGTCTCTGCTGTTTTGGAGTAGACACTATCCCTCCATTTTAAAGATGAGGAAACTGAAGCTCAGGGAAGTGGACCAGCGTCCCCCGAATTTGATGGTCATCGAGTGGCCGAGCCGAAGAAGCCCAGAGCTGAACAGGCGTAAAAGAGTTTTGTTTGCTTGACTTTTCAATACAGATTCGCTTTCAAAGTTTCCGGGAGTCTCTTGGATAAAAAGTAACGTACAATCTTTTTATTAAAGGTTTATTTTGACCAAGTGGGACCGAGAAGAAGAGTTTCAAAAAAGATTTGGAAGTTCACATTTGAAAGCGTTTGTAAGAGCAAGACAGAAATCCAGGGCTTTCTGTCCTAATTAGAACTGAATGTTAGAACGAATTGGCATCGGGTCACTGTGACCCATAAAACTTGGCTCTTCTCTTTATAGGAAGCTTTTGTTGCTGTTTTTGGTGAAAAAAATGTCTTTCAAAAATCTAGAAAATGCAAAAGACAAGGAAGAAAGAAGAGGGCTGCTCCCCCAGTCTCTACGGGGCAGACGCAGTGGACTTCACATTATGGTACATTTTCCACTCTGCAGATAACAGAAAATAATTTATGATACGGCTATTTCATTTAATAGTCGTTCATTGGCTGTTAGAGCTGTTCTCAGGCCTGGCTGCAGAGCAGAGTCAGAATCTCCGGGCACGGGTGATGGTCTGGCATTGAGAACCGTCCTTCTGCATTCAGCGGTGTGGCGCACGGGGTCGGGTGCGGGGTGCTTATCTAATATGTTTTTTAAAGACTCCAATGATATCTTGAATTAATAAGTTTATCTCTTATCGAGGCTAAGGTAGACATTTTGTGACACTTTCGCACATCTGGGGGATGTACATCATGAGCACGTGGGTGACGCGCTCTCGGCCCCACATGCTGGCCGTGAGGTCCTTGGACGCCTCCTCCTCCTCAGCGTCTCTGCAGCCGCGGGTCCGGTTCCTGCGCGCAGGGTGTGGCCGAAGAGCAAGCTGAGACCATGCCACGTTGGGTTTGCTTTTCTGTAGCCACATTTTTCTCTTTCTGAAAATGGTCTAGTGTCTTGTAGTTATCTTTATTATTTTAAATACTTGACAAAATGTGTCTAAATTTGGCCCATTTTTACTGATTTTCCTTGAAACTTGGTGAATCCTTTCTACCTGTATTCTCAGGTCTTTATTATGGTCCCAGAAATTGTTTTGTAATTACGTCATTAATGATTCATTCTATTTTTAGCAGCTCTGATATTTTCCTTGGAAATATCTATCATTCTTAGCAAGGGTTCTCTTACCTATAATTCTCCATTTATAATATCATATATTGGACTTTTTCATTAGTATTATGTGAAGCCTCTCAAACTTTCAGTTTTTCTCTGTGCCTTCATAAATGTCTGGCGGAAACCCGGGGGAGACTCATTTAGGGAAGGACCCTGACCAGCCCCATATTCAACTGCCTTCGCTCGGATTCATTGCGGGGAGTCCAGAGAGTCCGAAGAATCCCCAGTTTGATTTACACATTTCGCAAATTTTGCTCTCCAAATAGCTATAAGAACCCAGCTTTAATACTATAATAAAGAGAGTATTTCCCTTGTGCCAAATAAATACAGTTTACTAATCACACCGTTCATTCTATAAATATCACCTTCTATGTATCCGGACATTCTCTAGTTACTGGGATGCAGAACAAAAGACAAGATTTCTGATCTCGTGGGGAGAGAGATGATAAAAGAAATAAGTAAGTTACAGAGTGTATGAAAAGGTGACCCATCCTCAGGAACAAAACGGAGAAGAAAGGTCTGAGCAGAGAGGGGACAGGTGGGTCACCAGGTGGACGCCAGAGGCAGATTTGTGAGGTGTGGGCTTGTGTTCTTCTTTGTTCAATTCTGAGTCATTGACCCTCAGCAACCAACACCAGCCAGCTGCTGGGCTATGTTTCGTGCACACTGGTGCACTGCATGCAGACTCATCATTCCAGAAGTGTTCTGGTTGGAGACCCTGTCACATCTTGTCACTTTACGGCAAAGCAAATGATGCTCGGAGCAATGTCTCCTTCCCTGGATTAAATCACCCCCTTTAATCTCATCCTCCCAACTTCCACTGCCGCCTCAGTGAGCTTCCCTGGGAGTCTGCCTTTGTGTGGTCTAAACCGTGCAACCAACAAGCAGAGCACAGACCTCTGCTCCACCACGAGCTCCCCTGGCGGCAGGAAGGATTTCTGCCCCGGGGCACTTGCAGTCACCCAGGCTCCCCTCTTCACACGTTAGTGTCGCCTGAGAGCAGATTGGCGTGTGCAGGGGACAGTGGACACCAAGTACTTCAAAGACTCCCAGAAAGAGCGTCTTTTCTTAAAGTCCGAGACACAGATGCTGTTTCACGGCTTTTCCCCATGGGGAGTGTGGTTGGCAGAATAATGCTCCCCCCACACCCACATCCTAACCCTGGGAACCCGCAAATGTCAACTTACAGGGCAAAAAGGCCTCTGCACACACGATTCAGTTAAGGGTCCTGAGCTGAGCTGATTCCCCTGGGCCGTCTGGTGATCGCGGTGACCACAGGCGCCGTCACAAGGAGAGGAAGGAGGCGGCGGAGGGGAGTGCTGTGATCGGAGCCTTTGGACACCGAGGACGGGGCCGTGAACCAGGGTGTGCAGGCGGCCTCCAGAGCCTGGAAAAGACAAGGAAACAGAGTTTCCCTGGAGCCTCCAGACTTCTGACCCCCAGAACTGTAAGATGTTAAATTGCTTTTGTTTTAAACCACCAAGATGGTGTAATTTGTCACAGCAGCCTCGGGAGGCTGAGGCCATTTCAGTTCCCCCCAAGCTGTGCCAGGGCAGGCAGAGGAGACTCGTGGGGATCCTGGAAAGTTCACTGGCGCAGACGCGTTTCCCAGGTCCCCGAGTCACAGCTGAAGGCCGCACGCCACACTCTGCGGGACAGGGTCTGGGTCTGCCTCGTTCTCTGCTGTGTCCACCAGCGTCCTTGACAACGCCAGGACGCGTCTCCATATCTGTGCAATGACTGGAATCAATGTGGCCGGACAGAAGCCCCGTGTTAAGAAGAAGGTATCGGAGGGAGCCTGGTTTCACACCTGGCTTTATGCCAGGTCTGGCCTCTCAGAGGCCAGTTTTGGAATTTCCCACACTGCCTGGAAGGCGACTGTGTCTAAGACGAGTCCTGAAGTTTAAGATTCTTTAGTGTCACAAGAGAGCCCCCTCTGTTTGGGAAGGTGAATTCTAACAAGCTCCTCTGCACCCTGGGAGACCCAGGTGCATCGGCAGGCGTGGGAACGGCCTCCCTGCAGAGTCTCTGTGACCCAGGGCTTACCTCCACCAGGTGCCCGGAAAGGTAAGTTCCACCCCTCATAAATGGAGCCAGCACGTCACATCTTCGCCTTTGATTCTGTTCTTTCTGAGCACCTGGGAAAAGCAAACCGGGCCTAGGTGTGTCTTAGAATCGAACAAGGAATTAACCGTGAGCAACTGGACCCTCTGGCTAATGAAGTCAGAGCGAGGCAGACCCATGCCGGAGCCGCCCCGGCCAGGCGGAACTGTGTGCGGACTGCAGGGCCTTTCTGTTCCCACGAAAACATATTTTGTTCCCTGCATATGCGCTTTTCCTGGGCATTTGTCCTCACTAGCATCTTAAAACATGGCAGTGCTGGGTATTAACTGGGAATGAAAACCGTACAGGTGGCGAACACACTGTGCAGAACCCCAGCCCCTCCCAGGGGGAACCTTGGCAGAATCCAGGCGCCGTCGCAGCTGACCTGTCCGCCTCCGCACTCCTGCCACAGAGCACACGTTGATGTCACAGAGAGGCTCGGCGTCCTCCAGTTCCCCGCGACTAGAGTCTGATGTCCTTTCTCTTAAAGAGATAACCTTTTGCGACAGGAGAGTAATACACCAGTCGTAAGGACTAAATCTTTGTGCTAGAAGAATGGTTTATGCTCCAATAAAGCCAAACAAAATCTAACTGGGTCTGGTGAGGCCACCAAAAATTATGTGCACAATGAAAAACAGAACAAGAACTAATTACCCGGTCCAGTGTCCCATTTAGCTATAATTCTACAGTCAATTAGTATTCAGTTTAATTGTACAATTAATGAACTTATAAATTAAATTCATAGTTTATTTCTACCACTAAATTACTTATTCGAATTGCCTCTTTGGAAAAAAAGTAAGCAACTCAGCACGCACATTATTAAAATGAGCTGGTAATGTGCATTCCAGGCACACCTTAATTGTAAAACAATTACTCCACTATTACAGCTGGGATGCTGCTTGTGTTATTGCGAGCTGAATAATTTAATTTTCTCCTATCAAATGAACAGGTAATAGTTTCACCGAGTCACACACAATTCTCCTGGCAGATTTCAAGACTTCTATGGGCAGATCCTTCGCCACCCAGGGCCTGGAAAGGCAGCCTGTGAGAGGCAGAGAGTTGGATAAACCCCCTGGGAGATGCAGCCGGGGAACCAATGTGGGCGTCTCCCACTCTTGGGGGAGGTGGGGGGTGAACAAGCTGATGGAGAGATGCCAGGGCCTCACCCGCCCCTGCTGGCTGGTGAGTACAGAAGGAGAGATGGTAGCGACGGCAGACCCATCTCCAGTGGTTTGTGTCCTCCCTTCAGCTCCCTGGAAAGTCCTTCTGCAAGAATCTCCTGCAGTCCGCAATGGATGGGTGTGCATCTGTGCTCCCAGGCAAGACTCCTCCACCAGGCGTTGCTGCCGTGCCAGCGCGGTCGCCAACGAGCCTCTCCTGGGCATTCAAGGTTAGGCGATGTCCTGTCGTTACGAGGGGATGGCATGGTCCCCTTGGGGTTGCACAGCAGAGGGGGCCTGAAGTCTTGCAGAATTCAGTGAGGTGCCCGGTTCAAAAGTCCTGCCGTAAACCATCCCCTCCTCACCCCCAACCAATGCCCTGCTCGCTCTGGGCATGCGCGGTGCCCAGCTCCTCCCTCCATGTCTTCTGCCCTGGTGGGTCTCCTTCCAGCGGAAGTCCCCTCTGGTCCCTCAGGAAACTGTTTCGATCCCGTTGCCCAGCCCGTTCTCTAGATACACTTCCTATGATTACATTCACCTTGGGAATCCTAATTTATAAAGTTAAATCCTTGCCACATTCTGCCCTGAAATGGTGCAGACTGCTTGGATTCGAATCGCAGCTCTGGCACCGTCCACGCATGTGACTTTGGGCAAGACGCTGCGCTAATGCCTCACTTCCTTATCGATGGAATGGAGACAGTAGCATTTTCTGGCCAGGGGAGAGAATGATGGGGAAGGGTGGTTTCCTGGAAGAACAAAGAACAAGTGCAGGAAGGAGCTCAGAAGACTGCAAATGTGTCCCTGCTGTTAAGATGCAATCAGACTGCTGGTATTACACC
>RJWJ010011442.1:0-44411 GCA_004363605.1 Indri indri
CTCTGCCCCACCCCACATAAGGATTTTAAGTAGGAGAGTTACTTGGTTCCATTTATACATTAGGTCATTAAATATGAAATGTCCAATTTTGAATCGAAAATTTAGTTTATTGTATCTCAAACAAGAAGCTGTACAATTAATCAAAGTATGCGACTAAACTATCAACACAATTTTGCCATCTTAACAGTAGCTTCCTTATGCCAGCAACAAAGAACCTTGGAGAGTGAGTGGGCGATGAAATTGTGAAAGGCGTTTTCCACAGCTTGTTGAGAATTGAATATTTTTCCTTGCAAGAAGTGATCCAAAGGCTGGAAGAAGTGGTAGTCAGTTGGTGAATATGGTGGGTAAGAGGGAGTTTCCAAGTCCAGCCTCTGTAGTTTGAGCAGCATTGGGCAACATGTGGTCAATTATTGTTTTGCAAGAGGACTGGCCTGTCTCTATTGACCAGTCTCGGCTGCTTGATCACAAGCATTCTCATCATTTTGTCCAATTGGTTACAATAGACATCTGCTGTAATTTATTGACCAAGTTTCATGAAGTTGTAGTGGATAATACCAGTGCTGGACCACCAAGCAGATATCATTAGATTTTTTTTTATGAATATTTGGTTTTGGACTGTGTTTCACACTTTATCTTTATCTAACCATTGTGCCAAACACTTGCAATTGTCAAAAAGAATCCATTTTTCATCACACATAACAATACAGTGTAGAAGTGGTTTGCCTTTATGTCATGACAGCAAAGAAAGACAAGCATTGAGATGATTTCTCTTCTGGAGCTCATTTAATTCATGGGGTACCCATTTATACAGCTTCTTTACCTTGCTGATTTGTTTCAAGTGGTCCAATATTGTTGGAATAGTAACATCAAACCTTGCTGCTAATTCACATGTAGGTTGAGATGGATTCACTTCCACTACAGCTCTCAGCCCATTATTATCCACCCTGGTCTCAGGTCACCCACATGGCTCATTTTCAAGATTAAAATCAACAGAATGGAACTTTTCAAACCATTGATGTACTGTGTGTTCATTAGCCACATCCTTCCCAACCACTTCATTGATATTTCAAGCTGTCTTCGCTGCATTGATTCCACAACCGAATTCATGCTAAAAAACAACATGAATTTTGACTTATCCATGGTTTCACAAAAAATTGCTCGAAAAAAAAAAAAGACAATCACAAGCCAAAACATGAGTTTGAAAGAATGAGGATCTACCTTCACAATAAAAATCAGACAAGAAGTGTCAAAGTGAAGTGTCAGAGATATCAACTGTCAAACTTACTACTTAAGGAAATCGGACATTTCATACTTAATAACCTTTAACCAATCGCTCTGGACTTCCTGTGGAAAATGCAATGGCAGATGTGCAGAGTACTGTTAATAGGCTATTGAAGTAGTTCTCATGAAAGATGGCACCTTGGACTAGAGCAGAGGCAGAGAAGAAGGGAAGAATTGGCTGGAATGAAGCAATATTTAGCATCGAACATGACTGCACTTAGGGATGAACTGATCTTGGAGGAGGGCAGTGGAGGGAGGGAGATGTCAGCAATGTCCCCCAGTGCTCTGGCTTACACGATTGGCAAGTTGTGGTGCCACTTCACTGAGATAAGGGACACTGGAAGAGGACTAGGTTGGAGGGGAGGTCCTGAGTGTGGTTTTGGACACAAGGAGCTGAGTCTCTTTGACATGCAAGAGGAGATACTGAGTAGGCAGCTAGAACTCAGGGGAGAAAGGGGGACTGAAGTTAGAAAGGAGAGGTGGTGTGCAAATCAATGGTGACCAGCGGTGTGGGCGTCAATGAGTAGCATGGAAGGGAAGGAGGCCGAGGACAGAGACCAGAAGAGCTTTGACACTTAAAGCTGCACCGAGAAGCAGAGGCCAGACAGAGAAGACGAAAGCCGGGAGCCTGTGCTGCCTGAGAAGCCGAGGAAAGAGGTTCTGGGAGGAAGCGGGCTGTGGAATCAGATGCGCTGAGAACCCAGTGCAAGGGGCACTGAGAAATGCCGGTGAGGCGGGCGTGGCACAGTCATCAGTGACCAAAGCCAGAGCCCAGGACAGGCAGGGGAGAAGCAGAGTGCGCAGAGGCGGGATGGGAAGGGAGAGAATGGAGAAGCCATGGGCGGACGACTCCCCAGGAGAGCTGGTCGGAGGAGCAGGCAGAGAGGACACCAGCTGGAGGGGCGGGTTGTGTAAGTGCTGGCTCTGTGTGTGCACCAGGTCACACCCCCGTGCTCTCCACTGCACCAGGACACAAGGCCCAGGGCACAAGGCCCAGGGCACAGGCCCACTTCTGCTGTCCCTCCTGTTCTCTGGAGAACAGCACACTCTCCCCTCGATGAATCCAGTCTGTCCCCACACTGCACGCATCTCAGTGATACCTGGACAGCTTCACCCACCGATAAGCTCTAGTTCACATTTATATTCTGGTAGGTGCCCGCGGTTATATCCACTGTCTCTGACCCCTCTGTAATCACTTTCTCCTATTATTAACCAATTATGGGCACATCTCTTTGGTGCCTTTGAACTTTCCCCTCAGCACCCTTTCGATTGTGCAAAAGCACACAGGAAAGTCAAAATATCAGCCACTTTAAGTATGCAAAGCCACTGCAGCAAGCCAAGTGTGCATTTGTGCAGGTAACAGTGGTTCACGGTACCAGGGCTTTCTCCACCAGACAGCCAGGCCTGTGATGACTGAGGATGTGTGTGTGTGTGTGTGTGTGCAGACTGGGTATGTGTACATGTGTGCATATGCATGTGTGTGGGGGCATGTGTGTTCACTGTGTGGGTGTGCACATGCACATTGTGTGCATGTGTGAGTACTGTTTGTGTGTGTATTACATGTGCATGTCTTATACGTTGTGTGTGTGCATCTGTGCATGTGCACATGTGTGCATATGTAGTGTGCATGTGTGCATGAACAGAGGTGGGGGATTGGTCCACTTGTCTTGGAACAAGGGACAGCCTGAATAACTTTTCTCAACTCTGCTTTCTATGGACTGCAGCCCCTGGGAAGCCTGGCCCCCCCAGTAGATAGCAAAGCCACCGAGAAGGAGAAGAAGCCACCTACAGCCACCACCAAGGCGGGGAGAGGAAAAGGAAAAGGCAAGAAGAAAGGGAAAGGGAAAGAAGAAGTGGAGGAAGAAACTGACCCCCGGAAGATAGAGCTGCTGAACTGGGTATGTGGAAAGTCCTTGCTCCTGTTTCTCAGGATCATGGAGACCACAGGGTTGGCATCACCCTCCTTCTCCAGAGGAAGGAGCAGTTTTGGTTGCCTTTGCTTCAGCCCCGCCCAGGGCCCTGATCCCAAGAAGGAGGGGTAAAGGATTAATGGGATAGTGTCAGTATCTCAAATGGCAACAGTATGTTCATTGGGCTGTGGCTGTCAGTTGTCAAAAACACTAAATGTGGCCAGGCACAATGGCTCACAACTGTAATCCCAGCACTTTGGAAGGCCGAGGTAGAAGGTCACTTGAGGCCAGGAGTCCAAGACCAGCCTGGGCAACATAGCGAGACCCCATCTCTACAAAATATTTGAAAATTAAAGATTAAAAAACACCAAATATTCCTGCTCTGGGGGTAATGATGCCACCCAGTGAGGATGTCTTGGTCATCTTGCTCAATAGTGGTTCTCGCTGCCCAGCAGACAGACAGATGCTTGATGCATGAAAATATGGGAGACAAACCAATTACCACTGAATAAACGCAATTTGTGCAACAAAATCTTTTTGAAAAGCAGAGCCCATGACTGGGTGTGTGGGGGTGACGGCAATTATCTGGGTTGGGAGCCTGAAGCCACACATCACATGGTTGTTCTTGGTCTCACCTCTTGGATACAGGCAAGATAGAGCAGCAGTGTGTGTATGTACACGCATGTATCACAGCCACTCACTCACACGGTGCCCTGGTGGCATGCCGCGTGCCCAGGTGATTCCACATGGAATTCCACCACCGCCAGGTGGATACTTCTCGGTCAAGGAAACAAACGGTAAAAACTGGACAGAGTAACACCAGTATGGCTGAGAATTCGAATCCTCTCTGATTTATTTTAAAAGGGAGAAAATGATTTACAAACTTTGATAGAATATGTAGAGGCCAAATGAGAAGAAAGGAGAGGGGAGATGGGACGTGCTCACTCAAGACGAAGAGACAAAGATGACCATGATCTGGGATCTGGGGGGTCAGACGACCATTTCCTCCATGTTTCCAATCGGCCTTCTGCCTGGTGTCCCTCTGAGAAGCCACTCACGGGCTCCCATCCCTTGGTTCGTGCAGGTGAATGCTTTGGAGCAAGCCATGCTGGATGCTTTGGTCTTGGATCGCGTCGACTTTGTGAAGCTCCTGATTGAAAACGGAGTGAACATGCAGCACTTTCTGACCATCCCGAGGCTGGAGGAGCTTTATAACACAGTGAGTGTTCTGGAAGGAGGAAGGAGACACGGGGATCGCGCCATCCGAACACATTTATCACTGGCGCATGCTGTTTGTAAGTGTGGTCAGATGAGCGTGGTCTCACTGGGGCGCAGCTTCAGCTGGGAGGTCATGTTCAACAGCAGGCAGCGATTTCCCACCTGCTGCTGGCCACAGCCACGTTCACATCGCATCAGCTACCACCATGCCTAGCCGGTCACTCCCTTTTGGGGTGGCATAAACTCTGTCCCACACTTGGGTGTGATGTTTGAGTACTTGTTTATACAAAGAGAAAATCTAGCTTTTTAAGACATTAGCAGAGAGAAAAGTCACCAGGGGTGGGCAGCCAGTTGCTCCTTGGGACCCTCACATTTTTACGAGGCTTTGGTTAAAAACGTAGAACTAAGTTTTCACAGCAAGGAGCTCCTCTGTGTTAGCTTGGAAGTGCTTGAATGAAATCCCCTTGGTTTATACTATTACAGACTAAGTTTTGAGAATTTACATTTCCTTCCCCATTCTAAGATTTTAAGTAGCAGATATGGCCTTCAGAAGTTGCTTGCTAAAACTTGGTGACTTTTCGAACACTCTATTGTATACCTTAACATACTCTTTAAAATAATTCAATAAAAAGTATTTCACATATTTTTTAATGTGTTGGATACTTCTTAGCCACAACCAGCTCTGTTCTATAAAAGAAACAGGCTGACAGTCAGTTATACTCCAGCTCTCACAATTCATTAATTCTACACGGTAGGGTAGGATTTTGCTCTAAGAGTTGAAGAGAAAAGCATATTTAACACGGCTGAATGCTTCCCTTTCAGAGACTGGGTCCACCAAACACACTTCATCTGCTGGTGAGGGACGTAAAGAAGGTTGGTCTACTGTTTTATGATCCTTACCTACTGGCATCTTTCATGAAAACATTTCTTAAAAACAATTTTTTAATTTCCAAAATGTCTTCTTATTCTTTGAGGCATAGGAGATAATGAATTCCTCCCTTCATAAAAAGAGTTTACTTAAAACTAAAAAAGAAAAGGATAATCTCTTTCAAACTGCATGTTCGTGCCCATACATGAGCGGAACACGCTCAGTGACTGCTCGATCACAGGTTGATGCCATTGCCAAGCCAGGGGCAGCCCTGCCGTCTGTCCATGCAGCCTCATGTTCTATACCTACTTTACCATCCCCTCGCCCATGCTCTGGGCCTCTTTCCAGAAGTGCCAGCAGGAGGTTCCACAATCCGTCCTGCGTGCCCTGTTGATTACGGCAGTTGTGGTCGGCGCTTTCTGTTCCCTCATCATTAAGTGACACGTTTGTGCCCTTTCCACTGCCGCTGACCACTCACCATCTGTGTTCTTGTAAGCGTCTCGCTCTCCCAGTGTTCTGTCGTGCGGTTTCTTATGTCTTGTCACCACAGGTTAGAGGATTGGACTGCGTTCACCTAAGAGTGACTCATTTTGCCAGAATGCAGCCCTGGGCATGCAGAGTACGTACCGTGTACTCGTATTCTGAGCAAGAGGAAAGAACCCAGATGAGAGAATAGGATTTTCTGCCAGAGTCCTTGATAGCCCGGTCACATTTCATACCAATGCTTAATTCTAATAATATGAGAATGAGACTTCTACAGACATTCATAGATCAGAACACAGAATCAATGGACCTGGGAACCCATGGGGACCTCAGAGGCCCTTTGGCCCAGTGCCCTTGCTGTCCAAATAAGGAATCTGACTTCCCCACAGGACCCAGATGGAAGATAGGTTAGGAGGCGCAGACATTCAAAAGTCACAGCTACCCTAGTTCAGGCCCAACCATTTCTCACCTGACCGGTTTCAATAATCATCCTCTGTCCTCCAGTCCACCCCACCACCACCACCACTATCCCCTGCTTGAAATCCTCCAAAATCTCCCTATGGGCCTCAGTATGGAGTTCAAGCTTGTTCCAAGAAACATGCACCCCTCTGGGCCTGGTCCATGCCCACGCCTGTTACTCTTTCACACCATGTCCCCACTGCACCATGTCTAACCCCGCCTGACACTCTGGTGCCTGGGGAGTCTGTGTTCTGTTCTGGGTGACACCTTGCTTGCGTCTGCAGCCCTCTTCCTTCTGCTCCACCTGCTCCCAGCTACCTCAGGCATCACCTTCTCCAGGAAGCCCTTTTTCATTCTCCCACCGGTGCACTGTGCCGCTGCATCAGGGCTATTGACGGCTTTACCCCCTCCCCTCAACAGTGAGCCCCTCAGAGCAGGGCTGTATCTCCTTATCTCTGAGAATGGAATCCCCAACTCGGTCAAGGATCACACTAGGGGTTGAAAAACATGCAATGTGTGTATGAAGGATTTACCCCATGTGGCCAGTCTTATTGTAAAGGGAGAATGTTTGGAATGTGTAACCCCCATGCCATGAGTCCCAGGATAACACCATCATTTCAGCCATATGAAATTAACCAAGCGACAAATGGCACACAGAAAAAAATCCTTAAAAACGGCTGGTCAACTCTGCCTCCTGGATAAGTGGACCAGCTGTGACATGAATGGCTGACTCTCTTCCGGCTGTTCCTCCCCTCACACACTGTCTTGACACACTCACTTCCCTTTCAATGCAAGACTCTGCCCTTCACAGACCCTCAGTCACACCAGATAATTTGGGTGTTTGCATTCTCACTGAGGATATAGGGGCGGCCTCCAGAAAGTCACAGGGCACCACGTGGAGCTTTCATTAGAAAAGGCCCAGCCCTGGAGATGATTGTCCCACCAATGCCTCCCATGAAGCCCTTCTCATTCTGCAAGAATCCTGGCCTCCAGCCTTCTCAAGCTGCTTCTCCCCTGCAAGCAGCTCCCAAAGCATCTTCTCATCAAAACTAATCTGCTCTCACACCTGCTGCAGCACACCACTTCCCTTACATTTACACACGCGGACTACGGACCAGTGAACACGCCCAGTCATCAACCCTACAGCCACAAGGGTTTCTAACCCTGTTTCTCATTGGAAAAGTTTAACCCATTTTCTGGGACATGGCTTAACCCATCACCTCCCTCAATCATATGGTAATAGCCTGAATATTGTTTAATCCCCCATCTGTTACCTAAACTCCCAAGTTCATGAACACATTCTTACAGGACCTGAGTCAAAATTTCTTTTCTTACAGAGCAACCTCCCGCCTGATTACCACATCAGCCTCATAGACATAGGGCTCGTGCTGGAGTACCTCATGGGAGGCGCCTACCGCTGCAACTACACTCGGAAAAGTTTTCGGACCCTTTACAACAACTTGTTTGGACCAAAGAGGGTAGAACTCACTGAATGTGCAGTGTCCTGTGGTTTCCGGAGTGACATGTGGTTCCTTGCTGTGCTTTTCAATAACTCGGCTGGTTCAAAGCCAAGCTTTTCTCCCCATCCCCAAGCACACCTGCCATGCCCCCCACAGTGCTCTCAGGGATGGGCTTTCCACTTCACACAGAGGCATTCTCCAGCACCCCTGAGCAGGTCGGTGGCCCAGGCCATCCATCGAATCTGCCCTCTTTCTTTGTCCACAGCAGCCTTCCTCCATGGCTACTGTCTCTGCCCTCTCCAACCCATCCTACCATCCCACCACTGTAGCTGCTGCAACTTCCAAAGCAAGGGACATGCCAGCCCACTACCTGCTCAAAGCCTCCCAGAGCTCCTCACTGCCTGCAGAATCATGGCCGAACTCACTATCATAGCACCCAAGGCTCTCTACTGGCTGTCCCCACCCGACCACGGTAGACCACGTACCTCCTCCAAAATCAAATTGTATTCCCATGCTTGCCACGTCTTTCTCCCCATTGGTGCCTTTCCAAATCCCACTATCATCAAAAGCCCAGCTCAAATGTCAGATTGCTGGTGATGCCCTCCCGACATCCCCCACTTAGAGCTCTGTGTCTGGATTTTTGTTAGGGAACTTCTCTGGTTCCACCTGGAATAAGGGTTGTGTGTGGACAGCTCTTTCTCTTCAGTTAACTTCTGCTGGCAGAAGAAGAGTTTCCATATTAAAGCATTTCTTTTCCTTGGATATTGTCAGTAGTTAATGATACAAAGTACTGTTTAATCAACTATTATGTCTACTACTAACAATACTATTAATGTACTACTAACATTACTACTACTAATTTTAGCCATCTGAGTAAATTGATTTTTTTTCCTCTCCTTTCATTATGCAGCCTAAAGCTCTTAAACTTCTGGGAATGGAAGTAAGTAGAATTTATTTTCAATAGTTTTCTATCTTGGTCCCAATATACATAGCCCTTTAGTCCTGCATCTAACACCAAATTGAACAAGTTTGTTTCCCATGAACAAATTCACCATACTACTCACCAAAATTAATTAAGATGTCATAGTCAAATTACATAAAAGGATCAGATACATTTTCTAAAAGGGCAAAATCCTCCCAATTCATTTTATAGAGTTAGCAAAACCACCATTTCAAAAGCAAGGAAACCAAAAAAAAACCTAGAGAATAATTCTACTATTATATTTAAAAATCATAAATAATAGCAAAAGGAATTTAATAGAATATTTCAAAAATCCTAAACAAGTAAAGACTTCCAAGAATGCAAATATAATGCAATCTTAGTCTTTAATATATTGCATTGTATCAAGTCAAAGAAGGAAAAAAAGTATAATGATCATTTCTCAATAGGTATTAATAAAGAATTTGGAAAGATGTAAAGCATATTCCTTAATTTTTTAATCAAAAAATTAGTTCACTAGAAAGAGAATGACAAAATGAATACAAAAACAAAATACTCTCTTGATACGATTAACACACACATATATCCTAGATCAAGGGACATGTAGGACTGAGCAGCAAAGCCCTGAGTCCTTTCTATGAAAATCAAGAACAAGACATCATCATTATCCTCACTAGTCTTCAAGAATGTTCTGGAAATTATGCCACATGAAAAAACAAATGCTAAAGAGAGAATACCCAAAAAGGCGAGAAAATGATTATTGGCAAAAAATATCGCGTATCTAGAAAACCCAGGAAAATCAGCTAAAATTCCCTCACCATAGGACAAAAGTACCAGAAATAACCTTAACAAGAAACCTTAATAACAAAGTACTAGACATAAAAATATTTAAATGAGTGGAAGAAATGCCATAACACAGACTATTAAGACTGACTATTGGAAAGATTCTTCTGAAATGAATTCATGAGCTAAACAGCATCCTTAATTCTGCATGGGTTCAGTGTAGAAGGCACTAATTCTGTGTTCCCAATTCAAACTGACTCGTAGCTTTGTCTCATCATATTGTTAAAATAGCCCAGTTCTAGTCCTGCTTCTTAGGAGTATATCGTTCACCACTTCATAATAGCTATTATAAATATGAGTCTATTCAGGCTTTATATTTTATAGACTCAACTTTGGTAATTTATATTTTCCTAAAAATTATTTATTTCATTTAGACTTTCAAGTTCATTGGAATAAACTTTTACATAATATTCTAGTTTTTTCAGCCTCAATATCTTTAGTTGCATGCCATTTCTTGGGCCAATTTTTTAAAAATTTATATATCCTCTTTTTTTTTTTTAATTAAGAGGCAGGGTTTCACTCTGTCACCCAAGCTAGAGTGCAGTGGCGCAATCACAGCTCACTGCAGCCTCAAACTCCTGGGCTCAAGTGATTACTCCTGCCTCAGCCTCCTGAGTAGCTAGGACTACAGGTGCTAGCCACCGCACCTGGCTAATCATTTTTAAAATTTTGTTGTAGAAATGAGGTCTTGCTATGTTGCCCAGGCTGGTCTTGAACTCCTGGCTTCAAGCTATCCTCCTGCCTCAGCCTCCCTAAGTGCTGGGACTACAGATATGAGCCACCTTGCCTGGCCTCCTCTTTTTTTCCTTAACCACTCTTGCCTACATATTTTATTGGTGTTTTTGCTTTATCAAGCAACTTTCTTTTTTCTGTTTCTATTAATGTGTGCTTTTACTTTTATTCATTCTTTCCATATACTTTAGAGTTACTGTATTGTTTTTATTGACTCAATTTGAAAATAAAGTTCACTCATTTTCAATCTTCCCTATGTTCCAATAAATACATTAAAGGTATAAATTTTTCTGAGCATTGTTTTATGGTATTCCACAAGTTTGGGTAAGTAGAATGTTCATTGCCATTTATTTCTAAGAGTTTATAATTTCCTCTTTAATCCAAGAGATATTTAGAAGTGTATTTTAAATTTTCCAGATGTGGACTTTTGTTGTTGTTATACTACTGTTATTGATTTCTACTTTTATTCCCCATATGTAGAGTACATGCTTTTTGATACTTGGAATTTGTTGAAATGGAAAATCTCGAAAGAATTGGAGTATTATGCATGGTTGATTTTTGTTAATAATCGATGTATGTTGGAAAAAACATGAATTCTCTGTTGGGTATAATTCTTATATTTACTCATGAGATCACACTTAATCATTCTGCTATTCAATTTGCTTCTATACTTATTAATTTTTTTTCAAATTCATTGCTAAATGAGGTGTGTTTACAGACCCTTACTATGACTGTGGATGTGTCAATTTCTCCTTATACTTCCAATTCATATCCTTTGTTATTTCGTTGAGTTGTTTGTCTTTTTCTTATTGATTCGTGGCAGGCAAAGGCATTTTAGGAAAATTAACTCCTTGTTTCTTACATTCTTTCTCTGGCAATTATTTTAAAAGAATTTGCATATAATTAATATTTTAATAATATTACATGTTATTGAATAGTAGGTTTAAAAGGACTTCTGCATTATAACATTTCATTAGCCATTAGTTGATTTTATTTTATTTTCTATATTCTTGAAAATAAAGCTATGTTTACTTTTAAATTTCTATAATGTCCATTTTTAACCTATATAGACCAACCTTCCTTAATTACTGTTACTGTAGCTTTACTGTGACAAAATTAGAAAATCAGAACAAAAACATTTACATCTGAGGCAAGACACGATAGTTTCAATTAAAATGTTATCACAACTCATGATATTATAAAAATTGAGTCAGTCATAAACAACTTGTAATAGGAATTGCAAAGCCAGATTTCCCCCAGAGCACCCCAGGCTCTAGCCCACTCCAACCACGTGAATGTGGGTGAGTTATTCAGACTTTGTCTTCATCTGAGGGAATGGAAGGAATTCACAACCTCTCAGAGTCATTGTAAGAATAAAAGTAGATAATTGGTGGGGATGCTCTTTGCAAAAGAGCAAACATCTGTTTCTGCTATTCCACTGAGTACTAAAGTATTAGCCTGGAATAGTCTAAGACCTACATATGTCCACGCCAATTCTCCCAACCATCATCTGCCGTTCTTGAGAATCCTGCTCGGCTTTCAGAACAGTTCTTGTGATCCCTTTAGGACATGGGAAATCTTGGCCTCCCGTTTGCACCATGTGAGGGAGAAGACAGCGCTCATTCAGAATGGAATGTTTGCTTTCTTAAAACACTGGAGGGAAACTTGAAAGACATTTTTCTCTATCTCCTGTTACATTTTTCTATTAATTTCTGGTTCAGTTACAACTGGCAAACGAGTGTTGATATTATGCTACCTTGGAAGACTTTCCTGGGGAAATAAACTGTGGACCTTACCTCGCCCACGGTGCTATCTGTATTTAGTTTGGGGGGAGGTTTTGTTTTAGTTTTGCAGCATCCCCTCAGTTAAAGGCTTCTGAGTAAAACTGCTCACCCAGGGTGTGAGCTACTCACAGTACTATGCCTTTGCAGCTCGTTTGGTTCTAGGTGGTTTACTTATCATAATAAACATGTGCATCTTTTCAGAAGAATTCATATATGAAGCGGAAACTTAAGATGTACTTTACAGGTCTCTGTATCACCTCTAACAGAAGGGTTTTCTCCCTCCAGAAGTCGGGAACCCTTCATTGCACACGGTTATGGCAGGACCATGAAACATGAGCCTTTCTCCCCTCAGGATGATGAGCCTCCAGCCAAAGGGAAGAAAAAGAAAAAGAAGAAAAAGGAGGAAGAGATCGACATCGACGTGGACGATCCCGCCGTGAGCCGATTCCAGTACCCCTTCCACGAGCTCATGGTGTGGGCCGTGCTGATGAAGCGCCAGAAGATGGCGGTCTTCCTGTGGCAGCGCGGCGAGGAGAGCATGGCCAAGGCCCTGGTGGCCTGCAAGCTCTACAAGGCCATGGCCCACGAGTCCTCCGAGAGCGAGCTGGTGGATGACATCTCCCAGGACTTGGACAACAATTCCAAGTTAGTGTCTAGAGGGGATTTAAGGGCCAGGAGAGACTGCCGTCCTGAGTACCTGTCCCTTTCAGTGGGAGGGTTGCCAATGTCCTTCTCACTTAAGGACAACGATGGTTAGAACTTGTTCATAAATCACTTTGTCCTTCACATGAGTGCTTTTCCTTCTGTGTCTCTGGGGTGTTTCTGGACTGTCATTGGTTTTGTTTACTGCCTTGTATTGAATTTTAATGCAAAGGCAATAAGATTAATTCCCATAAGGGGGGCAACTTTAGTGAGCCTGTGCCTTGGACTGTGAACTTCACAAGTGTTTCTCAGTTTTTTCTTCCCCTTAGGTGGGACAGGATAGTAGGGGAATTGGGAATGCCTCCCCAGGTCAGTTAGGCTCTAACAAAACCCAAGCAGGTGAGACTCTGATAAAATCGGTTTTCCTGAGGGCAGGCCTTGTTAGGAGTGCTCTGGCATAGTTAAAAATACTTTCTTTTTCCCTGCCCCAGCTGGAAGCACAAAGGGATTTTTCTCCTCTATTGGCTGTGAGAACCTGGTCAAGCTCCTGGAGATAAAAGTCTCAGAAGTATGGGGGCCCTCCTATGTCTGGATCCCCCTGGAGCTTATAACTCACAGATTTGCCCACACTGAGCCTCCAGAGATTTTCAATTAGAGTTCACGTTTTCTCACCCTGCACTGGTTCCCACAAAGGTTTCTGCTCCAGTAAGTGGTGGTTCCCTAGCCCACTTGTCTGTCTCTCCAATTCTGGGGACAGCAGTTTGCCCTGCCACCCCACTTCTCTGACGGATGTAAGAAGAGTTGTCGATTTTCAGCTTGTTCAGGTTTTTACTTGTTAGGACAGACTGGTGACTTCCAAGTTCCTTCCATGCCAGACTGGAAACCGGAGATCCCAGCACAACTTTATAGGTGCATAAACTCGAGGCAGATCCAGGCAGCCCTGCCAACATCTAATATCTTTGTTTTCTGAAGTATGCTGCTTTTACTTTGGACTGGATGATTTCTAAACTCACTAGCTGATTTCTAAACATAGGAACTCAAGGCTCTCTAAAAATGAGGATGTGTCCACATAGCTTATGGGTTCGTAGATGCCATTGTCCCTTGCTTCCTAGAGTGCACATGTGGTGAAGTGTCAGCCCACAGCCTGCAGGGCCTGGGCCAGAAGGTCCTGCACATGGCATTCCCCTTCAGGGGATGGAGAAAGCCATTATCCCACACTTAATTCTGCCTTTTTCCTTCAGCTCATAACTGGAATAAAATCTTCTATAGAATGGAGAAACAAAAACCGAGGAGGGTGATCACCATGGGACCATATCTTAACCACATTCCCTAACAAAAAGTTGGAGGAACTGGGAATGTTTATGGCTATCATCAGATATTTGAATCTGGATCATGTAGTGAAGGGAATAAATTTTATGTTCAAATTTCAGCTTGTCACCTTCTCCATTCCCCCCAACTCCTGTCACTGCTGCTCCAACTGCAATTAGGTGCCCCCTGCTCTGGGTCCTGTGACAACTATTCGTCATTTCTATCATGGCACAAAGAACATGGAATTCTCTTGTAATCCGTGTGTTATTAAGTATTACACACACACAGAGAGAAAGGCACAAATCCTAAGTATACAGCTTGATGACTGTTCACAAACAGAACACGTGGGCATGACCAGCACCCAGATCAAGAAAGAGAAGCTAATCGGCACCCATGAGCCCCGCTGTGACCAATTTCAATATCCACCTCCCCGCTGCCACCATCAAGGGCAGCCCTGGCCTCTGACCCCACAGGTGCTGTTCTGAACTTGCCTTTGCTCTCTTCTGTCTGCCTCCCTGATCTGTGCACTGCTTGAGGGAAGGGGCTTTGTATTCTTTCTCTGTGTCCTCGGGGCCTGGGGGGCAGATCTGTGGTCAACCTAAATCTCCATTTGCAGCAAGAGCCGTCAGTCCCCATGCTGAGCATGGCATCCCTGTCCCTGGCCACTCCCCTCCAGGGATGCCTCCCTTGAGCTTCTTGCTTGCAGAGGACCTCAAAGCCCCTTGCAATCAAGCAATCGTGTCCTGTGGCTCCATATGTCCCTGTGGACACAGCTGTCTAAGGAAGAGCTTGCAGTGCCTGCAGCTTCACTCTGATTCCTTCTCTTTCCCTCCAGAGACTTTGGCCAGCTTGCTTTGGAGTTGTTGGACCAGTCCTATAAGCACGACGAACAGATCGCCATGAAACTTCTGACCTACGAGCTGAAAAACTGGAGCAACTCAACCTGCCTCAAACTGGCTGTCGCAGCCAAGCACCGGGACTTTATCGCTCACACCTGCAGCCAGATGCTGTTGACTGACATGTGGATGGGGAGGCTGCGAATGAGGAAAAACCCTGGCTTGAAGGTATGTGTCATGTGGCTGTTAGACTAGTGACTGCCAGGCTGAGCTAAGAACTTCCTGTGGGTTCTGTTACTTCTTCCTCTGAGCCACTCCATAAGCGAGATACTGTGACAATCCTTGTCTTAAAAATGAGGAACCTGAAGCTTTGGGATTAACTTGCCTCAGATCTTAGCTGATCAGCGTGGGACCAGGACTTAAACCCGGGTGGTCTAATGCCAGACCCCCACCCGACCAGCATGCCTGGCTTACACAAAGCCCTGTTACATTGTGTCTTCAAATGGAGCCCCTGTAACTAATCACACACCCTGGTCGGGTCACCTCCCTGTCATTAAAGCAGGGACCTCAACTCTATTTCTGTAGATTCCTTTATAACTCTGAAGTTATGTGATGTGATTTTAATTGGTGATGTCTTCATGACGTGGAGTTTATGAGAGAATATAAAGCTATGAAAGCGCTTGAAAGGATGTTGTGGGGAGAAAACTATATTTCAATTAAACCCTAGCTCTGTTGTTTACTGCTGTTAACTATTAGGCTATCTTGAAAAGAGATTCTAATCTGCAGATAACCTAGTTATCTAATGGCGATATTATTCCTATTTTTAGGATCACTATGAAAATAAAGAAAAGAGAATATATGTTTTACTGTGTAGCATGGTTCTGGCAAATAGAAGGCACTTTGTTTTCTAGAAATACAAATGTTATGCCTAACTGTCTAATTCTATGTAATACACTAAGCTGATAGTATACATAACTTTGGATATTATCATAATACCCAAATAGTTTACAGGATACCAAGAATAAAGAGATCCTTAAGGTTTTAAAGAAACTAAAATAGGTCACTTACAAAAGGATGAACATAGTGTTGGCATCAGACTTTTCGTCAACAATTCTGAAACCTAGAAGGTGCAGTGGAACGAGGCCCTCACAGTTCTGAGGGAAAAACATTTGGAACCTGAAATTTTTTTACCTAGGTCAGCTATTTAAAAACATAGACTATCTATTTAAGATAGGCTCAAGACTCAAACTATACACACTTTCTATATACCCATTCAGAAGGTTACTTCAGTGGATATTCTGGGGGCGGGGAGGCAGCGGGGAGGCGGGCAGAAAAGGGTAAAAATTGCAAGAAAAAAGGGTGACACGGGATGCAAGAAACAAGTCCCAAGTTTCACAAACCCCCATACAAAAGCTGTGCAGCAGAGAGAAAGGTGGGCAGATTAAATCAGTCCAAAGAATAGCTGGAATCCAAGAAGAAAGCACTCAAGGAGAACAGAAATGACTCCAATGAACAGACTGAAAGCCACAAAGTGTCAGGAATACAGGTTAGGGAGACACAAATAGTTTATAATTCTTAACAAGAAAATAGAAGGAGAATCGTAAGTTTCAGAAAAAACAAAAAACTGCACACAAAAGATAAAGTTCAGTTATGATTCAAACTAAAATTTGAAATGATCTCGAGCAATTGGCATAGTGTAGAAAAATCACTTATAAAAAGGGCAACACGTTTTCCATCTACCAGCCCGGGCATTCTTTTGTTGTGTAGGCTGAGCCCAATTAAGTCATTTTGTAAGTCACATTAGCCTTTTGACTCTTAGTTCACATATTCTTATTTACATCAAAGTTATTTCTACATAAAATATTTTTGGTCTATTTCACTAGAGGTAGTGTTGGATTTTATTTATTCATTTATATTATGATATGCTAATTTAAAGATTCACCTGCTTTGAAATTTAATGTAAGAACTTTGCTTAAGTCAGGATTACCCATAATGCTGCTTTTGATCCATCGAAAAAAATTAGCCAGTATTCTAGAATTCTTCACTGTCTGCAATTCTACCACTGTACCAAGCACAACAAGCCACAAAACATTGGAGCAAGGATATAAACATGTTCCAGGGCTCCTAGGTTATTGATTAATATAGAGGGTTATCATTTTAAAATTTAAACTATACTGGGACATTTTTCTAGAATTGCCATAGCCTAAAAAACTGATTTATGTCTCATCATTCACAGGTGATCATGGGGATTCTTCTCCCCCCCACCATCTTGTTTCTGGAATTTCGCACATACGATGATTTGTCATATCAAACATCCAAGGAAAACGAAGACGGCAAAGAAAAAGAAGAGGAAAACATGGTCAGTGAAGCCCTTGATCCCAAGAGGATCATTAATTTGCTTTCAATTTTGAAACTGTTGAGATTTCTCTTACCATGGATTTAGAAACCTCATTAACTGAGGATATTTTTATAATGCTTTATTTTGAAAGGCACCTGTGTGCTGGGGTACGTTGCATTCCCCACTTAGCAACCTGCCTCCTGTGTGCTGTGCTCTGTTTTCCAGGATGCAAATGCAGACGCCGGCTCCAGAAAGGGGGACGAGGAGAATGAGCACAAAAAGCAGAGAAGCATCCCCATCGGAACAAAGATCTGCGAATTCTATAACGCGCCCATCGTCAAGTTCTGGTTTTACACGGTAAGGCCTCCTCCCGAACATCTGCCATCTAGCACGTTTTGAGTACTTCGATATGCTGGAATCAAGAAAAATTTCAAGGGCCTAAAAAAGTATCTAAAAATTCACTGAATTAACATGAATTATGAAAACAAAATTGGGACTAATTGAGATCTTTAAATGAAATTGGATCTAGATATCTTGGTATGTATTTTTATATATGTAAAAATATGGTCATTCTACCCCCCAACAAAATAGTCACATTCCATTTGCTTAAGATGAAGGATTTTTAAAATGCCTTTAGTAATACAAACTTAGGGAAAGATAATTTTAAAAAGAATAGAGATGGCTAGTGATTTAAAGAGCAAATTCACAGATTCCATTTTTCATTAAACTGGTGGGGTTACTAAAAGGGCTTGGCAGAGCCCAGGTGATAACCTCCTGGAACAGAGCAGCAAATCAAGCCCTCTCCGCTCTACAATGCCCCCAAACAGACCACTTGGCCCTCACGCCATCCTCCAGCCCCCTCGGTGCCCAGGCCCAGACAGCTCCCTGGAGACACCAGCAGGAGAGGAAACAGGAGCAGATCTGAGCGCCCACCTCTGGAGGGAAACGGCCTATGTGCACTGGGAAATGGTCCCAGCAGGGGTGGCCAGACATGCTGTGGCTCGTGCAACTGTGTCAGTCTGTCAGAGGGACAAGACGTCTCATGAAATCCCAAGCGCCAAGCCACAGCCCACACCAGGCAGGCCCTGGCACTGTGGTTCCATCGGGGACCAGGCAGGAGCAGATGATGGACATGAGGAGCTGGTCTGGGGCCATGAACCACGCAATGGATGAGGGTGGGGGTGGGGCAGAGCAGAGCTCTGGTGGGGGGCAACCTTGAGGGTCACCCACAGGCCTGGACACCCAACCTTTTAGCAGCCATGCTTGATGATGGAAGTGGAAGCCACCACCAGCCACTTGTTCTGCTCAGAACCAGCTGAGGGCCTGGAGTGCACCTAGGGAGCCCAGCCACAGAGGCTGTGGGGGAGGCCCGAGTCCACGCTTCTGAACCTTGCGCCTTACCCAGACCCTCCGGATGCTCTTTCTGGATCGGGGCATGGGAGGACATGGCACATTTTACAGCTTCCCAGGGATTATGACACAGCCCAAAGTTTGAGAACTCTGGCTGTAATCCTCCTGCAAGGAACAGCCAGTGGATACAGGGGATTCTACATGTATCCTCATAAAGCCTATACAATGGGGAGGGGGAGGATCTTTAAAAAAAGAAAACTTGCCAAGGCACAAATACGTAACTGCTAGCACCCCTCCCCCAAGACTTCAGAAGGGGCCTGTGCCAGTGAGGGACCCTGAGCTGACGTTCCCTCAGCTTCATGGCCAATGAACCCGGGACCATCAACTTCAGACAACCTCCCTCCCCAACACCTCACCCCCGTATGCTCACCCCACCCCACCTCCAACTCTACCTCTTTCCTTGGCACTAAGATAGGGACCCTGTTGTGGCCACAGCAAACCCTAGACTTGTCACTGCTAATGGAGGGAGCTGTTGGGTCAGCTCCCGTGTCTGGGCAGACCACTCATCCCACTCCTCCACACAGCCCCTCTTCTAACGTCCCACGGCATCCATCAGTCATGGAGAGATTCCAGAGGGAAATCTGTAAGACAGGGAGGAGTAAGTAACATTTTCCAATTTCCAGGAATGTAGAAGACACATCAGCAAACTATTAAAATTTCCCTATGTATCATAATTTTTGCAACTTCATAATTTCCCCATGAGGATGGTAGCACAGACAAATAAATACATCTCCATGTAGAAAATGAAATGTCAGTGCCTGTGGGGTGCCAAGGTATAAAATGCCTCCCAACCTGCCTCAAAGGTCTCTATCTGCACTGGGTATGTGCAGGGAAGGTTTTCTCTCAATGAGTCAGTCCAGCTGGAAATGGAAATTTATTTTAGAAGATGTGTCAACCTGAAAGAAAATAGAGTTTCCAAACTTGATTCCAGTGTTATCCCCTCCAACGTGGCTGGCAATTTTTCTTTCTTCCAGATATCATACTTGGGCTACCTCCTGCTGTTTAACTACGTCATCCTGGTGCGGATGGATGGCTGGCCCTCTCTGCAGGAGTGGGTTGTCATCGCCTACATCGTGAGCCTCGCGTTAGAGAAAATACGAGAGGTGATTACTCCAAAGGCCTGTCCCAGCCCCACTAACCACTGGCTTCAAATTCGGATATGGGTCCTTATTGCAAAAACATTTCATGCACATTATATATGCTGTGGGACTTTTCTTTCGAGGTGTCACAATCCCAAGTTTATTCCATTCACTTACTTAAGATGTATACATTTTCTCCTTCCAACTGAATTTGAACTCTCAAATCAAAACACAAGGCAAAATAAATGATATTTACTAATAAAAACAGATCTGAGTACATTTAAAAGCAACAGCAGGCTGGGCACAGTGGCTCAAGCCTGTAATCCTCGCACTTTGGGAGGCCGATGTGGGAGGATTGCTTAAGGCCAGATGTTGGAGACCAACCTGAGCAAGAGCAAGACCCAATCTCTACAAAAAATAGGAAAACAATTAGCCAGGTGTGGTGGCAGGCACCTGTAATCCCAGCTACTGGGCAGGCTGAGGCAGGAGGATCACCTGAGTCCAGGAGTTTGAGGTTGCAGTGAGCTATGATAACAGCATTGCACTCCAGCCCGGGACCTTGTCTCGGGGGAAAAAAAAAAAAGAAAGGCAACAGCTAATGCTGCCAGCTACCTGAGATAAACGAATTACTGCAACTGGGTACAAATTTTGGCTGAGTTTTCTGGGACCTGAAACTATAAAGAGAGAGATACAAGAGATGACATTTTCCCCGTAACTTGGAACTTTAGACCACACCGTGCACTTGCACAGTGCACACCTGGACTTTTGTGCGAGAGATTTATGAAAGGTAGGCTCTCAGTAAGAGGGAGCCAGGAGTAGGGAGGCAGCCAGGGGAGAGAAAGGAGCTCAGTGAGGTGTGGTTTCAGGTGCCATCTGTCCTTGGCCCAATCCTGCAGAAGACTCAGTGGACTGGACACCGCAGAGTCTGTCCCACTTTGAGCAAAGGGAGCGGAGTTTTATACCCCTCATCAGTCAGTCATTGGCACCCAGCAGAGACACGGCTCCAATTGCCCAAGGGCCAGCCTCCCAGAAGGGGGCAGGTGTGAGCCTAACAGCAGGACCTGTGCCCACATGGAGAAAGGATCCAGGGGGTGTGGGCCAGGCCCAGAGCATCTGCTGCAAACAGAGGGAACAAGATTTTCAACTCAGTGTTGAAAAAGAATAGACAGCATTTCACACATGACTCTTACTATCACAGAGGGCTTAAAATGACAATGAGACTCCAGGAAGACAATCTCAGCAGGCAGCAGAGGACATATACGCCAGCCTCCTTTCTTTCCAATGTCATCCACGAGTTTTAATTCACTGTATTTGCTTATAAAGAGAAAGCTTGTATCCAAGCAAAAAACGAACTTGAACTGAAAAAGCCCACAGCATAATTTCACATCTTTTCTCCAACCGATATAGAACCAATGCTATTATTTTGCAAATACTATTGACTCTTTTCACCGACTGGGTTTACTAACCTAGTTCAGCTAGAGGGAGTTTGATGCCATCGGTCTAACAAGAGCCTGAGAAACCAAAAGAGCACTGAATCCAAAATTGTATTAATACAGCCCATCCCCCTCTTCTTCTACTACTACTCTTTCTTTTCTAGCTGGGCTTCAATCAGACTCTGCAGGTGCTACAACTGGGATTTCCCAAGTGGCCTGCCTCCTAGTGCCATTGTGACCTTGCTGAACGTCAACCATACACTAAGACACTGTTCATCTACTGCCCCCAAGTTATAGGAAAGAGAGTGGCCATCAGCCGGTGTGCCAGGGTTGTTAAATGAGTAAATCCCCTCTGTGTTTGCTGAGAGATAGTCACCACTCCATTCCCTTCCCCAGGATCCCCAGGACCTCCCAGGATCTCCACAACTAAAGGGGTACCACCCGATACAGCAGCCCCCCATCCTGCTGCAGCACCATAGCTGTGCCCGTTGGCATCTCTTTGTGCATGACTGTGCATGCTGCTTGCTAAATATTTTCCATCTTATTCTGTGGAAGTCTCTTTTTAATCAGCAGTGATCTTGAAAGTATAATATCTCAAGTAGGGGAAAACCTGGGCCAACTTGCCCCTGACTTCTCATGTCTAAGTTACAAAGGAATTTTGACAAATTGGCATTTTCTAGCCCAATTCTGCCATCTCCACGGGGTGGACTGCCCCTCTGTGGGACCATGTGGGGTTCGTCCGTGCTCTAGAGTTTTCCTCCTCTGTGAGTCTGGAATGTGGACTAACAGGCACATGTCCAGATAATTAGAAAAGAAATCAAAAGTCAGCTGCTTTAATTACAGCCAGAAGGACATAATTTAGAAGGCATTTCCTGAGAGTTTATGAAATCCTGCATCTAAGAATAGGGAGGATTCCATGGAATTTCCCTTTCTAGATATCACTCTCTGCCTGAGAAGATTAATGTTTAGAGGTCTTCAGCAGAAAGGCACCAGATGCCCTGGAATGTTCCACCAGTCTTATCATTCCAAGATTCTAAGAAGACAAGACTTCCAATACAGCATTCTCAGTTTATTGTTCTTTGGGATTTGTTTTCAGATCCTCATGTCAGAACCAGGAAAACTCAGCCAGAAAATAAAAGTCTGGCTTCAGGAGTATTGGAACATCACAGATCTTGTGGCCATTTCCACGTTCATGATCGGAGCAATCCTTCGCCTGCAGAACCAGCCATACATGGGCTACGGCCGAGTGATCTACTGTGTGGATATTATCTTCTGGTACATCCGTGTCCTGGACATCTTTGGTGTCAACAAGTATCTGGGGCCCTATGTGATGATGATTGGAAAGATGGTTAGTAATTACACCCCATGACCAACCACAGATACTTTGGCTATGGTTAGGACAGGAGACCAGGCCTTGGGTGTGGCTTCCTTAGATTTTGTTTGGTCTTTCCTGAGCAGCTGGTTTGTTATAAGATATGTTCTTTGCTTTAAGACACACAGTTCTCCTACATGTTGTTAACTTAATAAAATCCAATAGAAAAACATGAGTTGAGGGCCTACTATGTATATATACATACACTCTGTGTGTATATATATCTCAATATATATTAGGCATTCAATACACACTATTTTCCTTCTTCCATACCTTGTTCTATACCACATTTAAACTGTAGGATGACAAATTACTTTCACTTTTTATTCCTTCTGATTTATCATTAATGAGTATATATCAACAGTAAGATAAAAGAAAATATCCTCCTCTTTTATAAGAGCTTTCTTCACCTTCCCAACATGTGAGAGAACATCAAGTTTTGATGCAACAGGAATTCAGGAGCAAAATAGATACCTCAAAATATATACTCTACATCTTGATGGCTGGAAACTTATTTTCAGCATTCTTCAGTATGGGGACCTGGATTTGATGTTCTATGAGGTTACATCCACTTCAGAATTTTTATGTGGCAAAAACCTGATTCATAACCTCCAGCATGTGGTAGAAGCTGGAGAAAAAGAGGGCCCAGGGCCATTCCCCCACCTGTACTCCAGACAGTGTTCAGCTCATGTGCTCCGGCCTGGCGTGGACACAGGCAGTTCATGTGATTGGGCCAAGACAAATCCATGGTGATATTTACTCCAGAACAGGCTACAGAAAATGAAACTAAAAAAGAAATAGCAGGTAATGCTTACATTACCTAAAACAGCCCTTCTTAGGACTGGTCCCAGAAGAAAGGAAACCTCCAGTGTTTAGGAATAACTCTTTATAGGGCAAGTGGCTTTGAGATAAGGGGTATGTGGTTTAGTTAATTCCAGCAAGGACCCTCATCTTCAGAGATGTTCAAAATTAGGAATGGTACCAGTTTAGTATCCACAGTAACCAGAGAAAGCACCAGAGAAACCACTCAGCATTTGTGTAATGAATGAATAAATACTGGTGTATATTCTCAATTCACTATCCTTTTACCTCCTTAGCTATTTCCTTCTCTTATTCCTTAGTTTCCCTTACAAAGTCCCATCTTTCCCCATCATTCTTCCCTTTCTCCACTGGCAGTTGTAGTTACTAGAGGAACATGTGTTCATGGGCAAAATAGAGAAGGACTGAGAGCAGATAAGGATAGCAATGTTCTAAAATAAGACATTCTAGCCATAAGGCATTGCATAGAGTAGAAAAGACTAGCAGCCCATGGATGGAAAGGAAAGAAGGGAAAGGAGCTTTCTCCATCCCAATTAAGCAGTCGTGAAATCCTTGGAAAGAGCAATGTAATGAACCAGGATGAACTTGGCCCACGAGTCAAGACTGTAAGAGACACACATTCTCCCCACTCAGATGATCGACATGCTGTATTTTGTGGTCATCATGCTGGTCGTGCTCATGAGTTTCGGAGTAGCCCGTCAAGCCATTTTGCACCCAGAGGAGAAGCCTTCATGGAAACTGGCCCGAAACATCTTCTACATGCCCTACTGGATGATCTACGGAGAGGTGTTTGCAGACCAGATAGACCGTAAGAATAGAATTCATAGTAAGATTCTCTTCCCTGCTTCTGAGGCAGATGATCAGCTCCAAATTAATGGAAGATCATGGATTAATTTGGAAACAAAGTATTTTTCATTCTGCCACAGGCATCCAATTATTTCATGAAGGCATAAGTATAGATCATGGAATGTAGATTTTCAGACATCAGTCATTTCTTTTATTCTAAAAACCCTTCCCTAGACTTCTGAAAGAGTCTCACTTCCCTTGAGCTGGGCCCAGGGGATGTCCTATCACATGACTATAGTTCCAATGCCAATATCCTAGTTCTTCCTCAACCTCAATACTTTTCCACCCCAGGATAAAGCTGATAGTAGAATGAACTAGCCAGCATGGCAGGGTAACTGGTACCTCACACCCTCTTCTTCTTCAAGCCATCAAAGCCCATTTTCCACATAGCTACCCATCCCCTCTTCACTACCGGAGTGCTATTTTTTATTGTCAACAATAATCTGGATGTTGGCAGAGGAAACGATTGTAGTCCTACATGGATTACTAAGGAATGTAGGCCCCAGCTCCTCAGCAGGCTGGGCTGGTGTCCCCTGTGTTGTAGGGATGTGCAGCTCAAATTTTCTTGCACCTATTTCCCCAAGTCAGTTAATGTTCCACCAGTGAACAAGGCGCTTCAGTCCCATTTTCATGTCAGTACCAATATTTTCATTTGCATGTTGTACTTTATCACAAAGTATCAGGTATAATAGCATGTCTCCTGCTTCCAGAGTTCTGTCATTTGGGAACAGAAGGTTTTGAACATCCTCCCCTATATGAAACACAGAGCTGTCAGTCTACCGCCTCTAGATTAGACTAATAACAAGCTCACACAGTACCTTCTTTCTATAATAGCTTTTATGACATGATTCTGAACATATCATTATTACAAGTATCACAGATCAACTATTGGATGTGTTTGTAGCTTGGTAAACCAGAACATAAAAATCTGGCTAGGCATGGTGGCTCACACCTGTGATCCTAGCACTCTGAGAGTCTGAGTGGGGAGGATTGATTGAGATCAGGAGTTGGAGAACAGCCTGAGCAAGAGTGAGACCCTATCTCTACAAAAAATAGAAAAATTATCCAGGTGAAGTGGCATGCACCTATAGTCCCAGCCACTTTGGAGGCTGAGGAGGATCGCTTGAGCCCAGGAGTTTAGGGATGCATTCAGCTACGATGATGCCACTGCACTCTAGCCCAGGCAACAGAGTAAGAATCTGTCTCAAAAAAAAAAATTAATCTGATTTCAAAAAGCATATTAATTTAGGTAAACATGCATACATGTTAAAAGTCCCTGGACTCCAGACATAAGCTGTAATATTTTTGTTATTGGTTATTTTTAATTAATTTGGGTAATAAGAGAAGATAAAGAAGTAAACCTGTGGCTCTGCTATTTTCAGTAACATCATTAAATGTAGGTTTTCAATTCTTGATCTGATGATAACATAATAATTTTTTATCCATGTGTGTGAGGTGTTTGTTTTGGAATAGAGGGAATGCTTGATTGGTTAGCCTGTGAGTTAAAATGATCATCTGCCAGTAACATCATGTCTTTTTCACAGTATTTTTAACTAGTGAGTTTCTACTGTTGCTTATGACATACGGTAAAATAAATATTTATGAAATATATTTTCTAGAACTAATAATGTGTCAATTTTTCTAAATAGATCACTGTTTCCAAGCATGACTGTGTATGACCCAAGCTTGAAATCTTTGCATTTCTTCACACCAAAACATTTCTTATGTTGTTATAGCATTTGTTTTACTTTTCTCTCAACTGTCATTTTATTTTCTTTCCTCTCCTCCCATTGAAACCAAAAAAATAATAATAATTATCCTGCTCTCCGATCACTGCATAGTCTATGCCATGGAAATTAATCGTAAGTTTACATGGAATTGATGATTCTGTTCCATGAAATGTGTTTATTAATTACCTTTTCCTTAGCTGATTACTAATAGTCTTACATTGTTTCCAAATATTTCTCTTGTTTTCTGGTTGCCAATGCTTGTTAAATTGTAAGTAAAAAGTAAGCACAGTATAAATACACTGTTGGGATTATCCTTTCTTTTGCGGGGGGGATTAGGTTCCCTATGATAAAAGTGGCATTTCAAATAAGCAGAGAGAGAAAAGATTATTTTTCCAAACATAGCACCAGAACAGTTGATTAACCAGTTTTGCAAGTAGAGGGGACTCCTCGCAGGGAGTTAGCTACGCTCCCAGCAAAAAATCAGGTCCCTTAGGCAGGGGTCATCGCAAAGGATAAAGAAATAATAGAATAGAGAAATAAAAGAATACACAGAGACAAAAGTACAGTTTTATAGATTCATTTAAAAAGGGGGTACTCAGGGGACTCCACAGTATTCTCGTAAACTGTGAGGCTCAGAATAAAGTTTCACATGGGTATTTATATGTACAGAGATCGGTTGCCAGGGGTACAGGTTTACATAATAACAGGTAGTTTGTTTTAGGTTCAAAGTATTCCAAAAGGCTTCTATAGATCCCTTAATTAACTCCATCTATGTGAACGAACGGTTACAAAATCTTTCAAAGACAAACTTCTAAGTTCCAAGATAAAGCTATTACTTAACAGAAGGGTTAAACAGAGATTTAGTGGCTCCATATTTCTTTATCTAGTTATCGTGGATGGAGACAGGTAGTCAGCAGTCAAGCAGGAACTGTCCCTTGGGCTAACTGCTTTTAGCCACAAGTGTCTGTCTCTCGGGTGGGCACTCTTTGACCAGCTCTCATCCCATGGCTCCATGCAAACCTGCTTTGTTGTTCAACGCAGGTGAAAACCACAGGTTTGAGACTGCAGCATCGCCTTGGAAAGCAGCTGCTACTGACCTTTGAGATGCCCTCCTGAGGCGAGGCAGCTTTTGATATGCAAACTAACACGTTCACATATTCCTTCAGGGCAAAGCCCTGCAAATCTCCTGAGATCATTTCTGTCTCTAATATAGCAATATTAATCTATGGACCAATATTTCTATGGAGCAACCATACCATACCACGTAACAAAATTATTTTCAAATTTAATGTACAAATGAAACCACGAAAACAACCAGAAGACAAACATAAGCTAAGATTAAATAATTGGAACACACAGTAACTTTCAAACAGATATTAACAACCATAAAGAAAGAAAACATAAAGATTGATTTGTCTGCTTAAAAATCAAGAACTGTGTACGAAAAACTCAATAAAGAAATGGAAAAATGTTTACAAATATGACAAACTATGAATGACTATCTTCAAGTGCAGATAGGAGTCTCTTCTTCATACAATCTTCAGGATTTGTATGAGTTGATATTTTTGCACATGGAAATTTACTGCTTATGAAATAAGAAAACATCGTATTAAAAAAGAAATAGGTAATTTGATAACATATGTAACAGATGTTTATTCTTTTCATTACATTAAAAAGCAAGCACAAAACCACAGACTTTTCTTTCAGCTCCGTGTGGTGAAAATCTGTATGACGAGGAGGGCAAGCGGCTCCCTCCCTGCATCCCAGGCGCCTGGCTCACGCCCGCCCTCATGGCGTGCTACCTACTGGTTGCCAACATCCTACTGGTGAACCTGCTGATCGCTGTTTTCAAGTACGTGTCATGGCTGAGGATTGTGTGCTTATTATTTATTGCTTTACAGATTTTCAGTTTAATCTTGGAAATCTCCTGTGAGACCATATATTTGCAGAGCATTTCACGAGGGCTTTTAAATAGATAGCATTTTTGCAGTCTTTTTGTTCAACTTTAATCAGTTGTAATGTATTCATAAATCAAGAGCTGACACTTAAATACATTTAAATTGAATCTTGGTTAGTATTTCAACACTTCAGTGTGCATTTTAATCTAATGAAAATATTTTCTTAGATAAAAGTCTCCTGGCGTCGAGAAGATTTGATCAAATTGTGCTTTTCATTCATTAGCAGAGGCACAGAAGGCAATAGTAATTTCATAAGATGTTACAATCATTGTGATATCATATTAAATATTTTTTCTTATTTACAGAAGATTAAATGGCCTATGAAAAATATGGCTTAAATTATTAAATCAAATTTCTTATAAAAGTTGCCCATTTGACATGATTGTTGAGTATGTTGACCACGCTTAATAAATGTTGAAAAAAAATGATTTTAACTTCTAAGATGAAAAATATGAGAGAAAAATCCTTCACAGAAATATAAAATCTTAGAACTGAACAGGTTGTTGGAGAGGACCTAATTCAAACTCCTGGCTCAAGATGAGAAAACTCATCTCAGGGGTGAAAAAACTGGCTTTTCAAAGGTCCCAGTGTTGGTAGACAAAGCAACCATTCGCTTACTGCCTCCTGTTAGAAATTAAAATAGAAGATTGTACCTACCCCACATCCAAACTGATTCGCCTTCAATCAAATAAGTTCAATAATTAACCAATCCAGTTACCAAAAAAAAGTCGTCTTGTTGTTTGACTGAATTGAAAGTTTAAACCCTTCAAAATGCTTAGTTGAATGGCTCGTACCTTTAAATGCAGGATATTAAATTTCCTGAGTATATCAGTCAGTAGACTGGGGTATGGTTTTTCAAGAAAGCAGTAGACAGCAAGTTAATATACTTAATTCTTAATTATTTATGAGTGCAATATCCTTGAGCACAGATAATCCACACTGATAGATAAACCAAAAGATTGGGTGAGCAGGGAATTGGTACGAACTGGCACTAATAGGCCATTTGTCGTGTATTTGCTTTTAAATGTGAATAACTCTGATGTTTCTAGGAAATCACAAGAAACAGTGACATAACTAACTGTAGCAATGTCTTCTTTTTAAAGCAATACCTTCTTTGAAGTCAAGTCTATATCCAACCAGGTGTGGAAGTTCCAGCGCTATCAGCTGATTATGACATTCCACGACAGGCCAGTCCTGCCCCCACCAATGATCATTCTAAGCCACATCTACATAATCATGATGCGTCTCAGTGGTCGCTGTAGGAAAAAAAGAGAAGGAGACCAAGAGGAGCAGGATCGTGGACTGAGTATGTGCAGGACTTTTCATTTCTATCTTGGGCGAATTTCAAAATCATGTTCCCGCTGGACATCATCATAGAAATCTCACTAAACTACTCGCATGTGTGAAAAACACAACACTCTAGACCAGCTGTTCTATTCAGAATGCTTCTCGTTTTGTGTCCATTTTATTCCAGTTTTGTTAATCTATTAGTAAGTCATATTACTGAAAGCCAGTTCATGCGGATAAGAAGTTTAAAAAGTTCTCAAAAATAACTCTTAGATATAAATTCCTATATAAATTCAATGTTTCTTTCAAAATGTTTTAATTTCTCGCATCTAAAGAGGCTGAGAAAACCATGCTATATGCTTGACTCTGTTAATAAAATACATGCAAGAGGCTTTCCAGAATACATGACTTGGCTTCAATTTCCCAGTAGATGTAATTTTGGGTTTTGAGTTACAAAGCGGGCCGTTTGGCTCCAGCAGAAAGGCCACTGCTGCTTATGGTAACTTCTTTTTGGATAATAACCGATTGGAGTAGTCAGAACTGCCCACGAATGTGGAGAAGGGAGTTTAATTAGAGTCAGGCTGTGAAATTCGCAGTGACACAACTAAACTGATTCTCCACGGATCTCACTCGGTTTTCACGCGGCCAACACTTTTTCCTTTGCGCAGAGCTGTTCCTTAGCGACGAGGAGCTGAAGAGGCTGCACGAGTTCGAGGAGCAGTGCGTGCAGGAGCACTTCCGAGAGAAGGAGGACGAGCAGCAGTCGTCCAACGACGAGCGCATCCGCGTCACTACCGAGAGGTGCGCCCAGCGCGTCCCCACGGCCGGCCCGCGGGCCACGGGTTTGCTGACTCCGGCGGGCCACTCTACCGGGGATGCCAAAGTGCATTTAAACGTTCGCTCTGAGTTCTCGTGTTTATTTAAACTTTGGGTTTTAACGCGTTTGCCCCTCAAATAGTGAGAAAGTTCCTCGGTGATGATCGTATATTGTATGTAGAAGTGAATGACAACATTCATTGCAAATACTCCAGCTGCACAAAACACCGGACATTTCTTGCCCACCCTCACCGCCCCCCAAATTGGGGGCGTTTAGCACAGTGTCCTGCATTAGTGGAAACTGCAGAGAGCCACCTTTCTCCAAGCTTTTGTACGTGTAGTCCCCTTTGCCAAGCGTGGTCTTCCCTTAGGGATTGCCTGGAGCAGGGCAGAGGGAAAGGCTCCCTCCTGGGGGCTCAGAGAGAGAGAGAGAGAGAGAGAGAGAGAGAGAGAGAGAGAGAACAGGGAGGGTAGGGCAGAGAATGGGGTGTCTGTCCCCCATGAGGGTGGAAGTGTCTGAACTAGGGCAGGCTCTGTCTTTCAGATGCTTTCACACCCTCAGTACCCAACAAAATCAGCATAATCCACATGGCAATGCTTAATAAATGCAGAATGAGTGAATACAGGAGTGCATAAATGAAGGCGGGTCCCTTCCAAACCTTATAGTATTGCTGTTCCTTACCCTGGGAAAGAGTAACCGGCAAAGGGTTGACAGGAGCAATAAACCTTCACTGTCTGCATTTTTTATCATATAGTTTTTGAGAACCTCTATCACTTGCCAAAAGTATTTAAACTTGTTAAAGATCTTGATGACTGATGTAATACGTGGTTCCAAAGGGTATAACTAACAGTGCGACAGAAGGATGATCACAGAGAAGGAGACATGCCTGCAGGGATTCTAGCCCTCATTCCATCCTTGAGTCCTTGGAACTCAAGTTTTCTGATACAGGTACATGTGTACACTGAGAAACGTAAAAACAACGCAGAACTTCAAAAAGATATTTCAGCCAACAATTCCCAATCAAGGGCCCACACAGTGACAGCAGAATTCACAGATACCCCTGTGAATCTCCAGGCCAGTGACTCTGCCCCAGCCCACAGAAGAGGAGATGCCCCTGGCAGCTGCAGGTCCCTAGCCCCTCCTCTCCTGGACCCAGTCACCTTGTAATCCAACCAAATCCAACCAGCCAAACTCAAGGATCACCTGCACTACCTTTTGTCCTTACTAAAGTACATTTTTAATAAAACTTTGAAATACTTCTTGACATTTTAACAGCAATTGCTACACTTTCAAGACATAAAAATTATTTCTTCATGAGAGAGATAAAGTACACCATGTAGATAATCTAAAATTTCCACTTTTTATTATAGTTAGACATTAACTTGGATTTAATCATAGCCAGTCATTTACAATGGAAATTGTGTTTGGTTTCCCTCTCCCTTCCCCAACATTGTTTGGATTTTTGCCATTCTTGGACCAAGGCTCCAAGAATGTGGTTATCAGGTCACTACCAAATTGCATTTTTCTCTGGGGGCTCTGTGCACACGTAACAGGAATGAAAGTGTGCAGGGCAGTAAAAACATGCTACTTCCTGTTTCCTTTGGCTAACATCCCAAGAATGATGGGAGCACATTCCTGTCCCTCTGTTTCCCTTTATCGGCCCTGCTAGGCTGACTCACAGGTGAATGTCGAAGGCAGAAAGAGAAGGACATTTGGGGAAAAGGGTGCTTTCCTTCCCTCATAACCAGGCCGGCTGAGGAGCAAGGGATAGGTGTGAAGATGGAAAGAACAGTAGTTATTTGTACCTAACTGGGAGCACCTGTGATTACTTTCAAAATCAAATATTTGAGTACTCAGACATTTCTGCCATTTCTTCAGTCTTCTTTATACATTGAATTAGTTTTATTTTCTGCATCAGCATTTGCCATCTGATGATTTTTCTGCCCTTCCCCAGCACCATTCAGACTGTAGGGTCTGGGTAGGAGGGCACTGGTCCCTTCCTTGCCTCCCTGTGGTCTGGGAAGCTTTCCAGACCTGAGCCAGCAACTCCTGTGACCCAGTCTTACAAATGTGTGCAGACAGGACGTTGACACACTAGTCATGCTCCTCCACACACGGCGCATTCCGTGTTTCTGTGCAGGCCCACAACTCAGCTCACTCCAAAAAACTGAAGGGGGCAAATCACTGTGGAACCTCTCTCTTCTTCACTAAAGATCAAGTTCTGTTTACTTCCCCTTGTGAAGAAATCCTGGCCTGCCCGCTTCTTTCCATGCCCACCAGTCAACAAGTACAAGCCCTCCATTCCTGCAGCCGCCCCACGCTGAGCTCTCCATATGCGTTTCCGCTCTTCCGGTCCATGCCGCACTCTGTTGACTCTAACGGGGTCCTGCGCTCCTGCCCCATCAGCTCTCCTTAAAAGCCCCTTAGTGGCCCCCACTGCTCTCAGACCTTCAAGGTCCAGCCTTGTCCTGGGCCATCCTCTCTCCCAGACTTCATACTCCATTTCTTGGCCTTCTTTCATTTCCTCAAAGCACCACTTCCTCCCTGCCACAAGGGCTTTGCACATGCTGTTCCCCCCGCCTGGTGCACCTCACCCTCCTTCTCTGTCCATCCTTTGGATCTCTGCTCAAATGCCAATTCATTGTGTAAAACTTCCCTGACCACCTTTCACCACAGACTAGGTCAGGACCCTCAGACCCTAAGCTCCATGAAGGCAGAGCCAGTCTGGGTTTTGTCCGCCATGACATTCCCAGTGTCTGCATATCTCCACATAGGAGGAGTGAGATTTTTGAATGAACGAATGACTTAAAAATTTGTTTCTTGATTTGAATACAAATTTCTCTCCTATCCCCAGTGAGTTCCCTCCTATAACATCAATAAGGAAATCGACTATGCTCCCTCTGGGTTCAAAGCATTGCTTTTACTATTAGGAACTAGGACAGACTCAAGATGCAAAGGATTGCACACCCATAATTATGGGAAAGAATGACAAGTGTTGGTGTTGACATTGTCCCTGCTTCAAGGGACAGTATCAGAGGGCCAAGAGGGCTAGTGGGATGAGAACGTTTTATAGATAACTTTTGCCAGCACATGCAAAGTAGAACTTGTCAACCTCAATATTCTATTCTCATCCTACCAGGAGAATAACTGGTAACATAAATCCTTATCATTTGGAGCTTCAAGGCCATCTCAATGTCTTCTGCAAATCCACTGTTGAACACATCATTCTTTTTGTGGTTTGGCATCCATTATCACAGCTTCACAGGTTCAGCAGCAATTGGGTTGGAAAGAATCTTTCATGACAAAATTTTGTCAGATTCAACTTCCTTTTCTCAAACAATGAGAATTATGTGATCCAGTGTGTTTTCTTTTTTTTCCATGCTTTCAAGGAAGCTCAGCACCAAATGTAATATTTAATTATAAAAGTATACTAGTACAGGTTTTTGGAATATATGGTGTACATTGCCTCCTCTTTACCTTTTTATACCTTCTACTTCCATTTACGTAAGTTTTACCTGTGCCTGCTATTTCAAAATATGCCAGATATAACTCATAAATTATATGTTTTAAGTGCAGTTGGCCTTGTACTTAAGAAGCTATGGGTCTTAGGCCAGCCAAACTTATAATAGCAGATTCTGATTCCTCCCATACCTTCTGGGTTAAGTGGTTTCTTGTCAGGATTTGTGGATCTGGTTTAAGGTCTTGGATTTCCTGTAGGTTTGATAAGAAATCAGCAACTCATGGCTTTGAGATCTTTTTTTCTTTTTTTTTTTTCTTTTTCTGTTTTTTTGTTTTTGTTTTTGTTTTTGTTTTTGTTTTTGTTTTTCTGAGACAGAGTCTCACTCTGTTGCCCAGGCTAGAGTGCCATGGCATCAGCCTAGCTCACAGCAACCTCAAACTCCTGGGCTCAACTGATCCTTCTGTCTCAGCCTCCCAAGTAGCTGGGACTACAGGCATGCTCCACCATGCCTGGCTATTTTCTATGTATATTTTTAGTTGTCCAGCTAATTTCTTTCTATTTTTAGTAGAGACAGGGTCTCGCTCTTGCTCAAGCTGGTCTCGAACTGCTCAGCTCAAATGATCCTCCCGCCTTGGCCTCCCAGAGTGCTGGGAATACAGGCATGAGCCACCGCACCCGGCCGAGATCTTTTTATTTGACATCCTCTTCCCATGTGACCTGACCAAGAAGGCAAGATGCTGGTAATAGAGACCCTACCAAGAAGGAGAGAAGATAGAAACTAGAAGAGGAACTGAAAAGGACATCAGGCTTAGGAAGGAGGTGGAGGATTCCTCAAGTGTAGAGAAGGTCATAGAACAAGAAACATGCAGTGATGGGGAAGACGTCTGGGGCAGATCCCATCCGAAGGCTTTCGTCTTACAAATCAGTAGGAGTTAAGGTTTCTTGGATGGTGGGATGGGGACAGGATTAAATTTTGGAGTTTTAATGTGCCCAGTAAATGACACACCTGCTCCTCACCTGACTCTGAGAGCCAATTCAGAGATAGATGCAGACCTCAGACAGATAGAGATAAAAATATCAGCTTTATTAGTAACAAAAGTTGTACTGGAAGGTGTGGCTCAGTTCTTCCCAAATACACACCCAGAATTAGGAATATCCACTCAGTCCCAGGCAGCGGTAGCCACTGCAGGCCTCCCTTCCCACAGGTAGTGTCAGCCTGCCCGCTATGCTTACCAGATGACCGAGACAGAGAGAGAAAGAGAGAGAGAGAGAGAGAGAGAGAGAGAGAGAGAGAGAGAGAGAGAGAGAGAGAGAGAAGCATGCCAGTGTCCTCCTCCCCAAACTGCAACCAGAAAAGCAGTCCTCCTCAAGAATAAATAAAGGGCTGGAGCAAGGCCAGGTGCATTACACTAATGGAAAGTCCTGGCATGTAGCAAGAACAGGAATGGGGAAAGCATAACCCCCACCCCCCGCCATCAACACACAGACTCGAAGCCAGTAGGAAGGATTCAAGTCAAGTGAGTCCTTTCTTAGGGGACAAATGCCAGGACAGGAGATAAGCACAAGGTTGTTTGGCAGGAACGATGAAGACCCAGCTGAAATTAGATGACATGACTTTGTATTGGGCCATGTCAATGTGGTTCCCATGACTTTCATCAATGACACTCTATAGCCCACAGGCAAGGATGCAGAAATTAAACCACACACGGGGCACGGGCGCTGCAGGGGGCCTGTGCCCCCAAGAACCAGTCAGTGAGGATACCACAAAGTTGCTAGTGTTTGCAAATGGCAACATACACATACCACATCGCCACCAGGCACCATTTATCCTGGCCCAGCCCTGGAGTCCTGGTAGCCATAGAGGAAGGGCTACGGATTGGCACTATTGTATTGGAAGTAAGGGAGACAGAACCTAGGATATTAATAAGGGCTTCATTTAGTGGCCAGCCACAGAATCTGGCCTGAATAGAAAATGGAACATAGCCAGAAAAGGCTAATGATTTAGATGACTTGAATTCTAGAATCCTAGCTGAGGTATAGCCATGTGGGTGTATATAAATGGGGCAGCATAGAGCTAGAATCCCAGAGAGCTTAATATTCTTTTAGTAACTATTCAGTATACTGTTTGTTACAAAGAATGAGAAAGCCAGAAGATTTAAGACTTGAGTCTTGTTCTTTTATTACTAGTCTTCGTTTAGTATTTCACATATAAAAGCTCTGTAAGTAAGCACAATTTTCTACTTTGGGTGTTTGCCCTATAATTACTAAATTTAAAAGGCAGCCCTGTATGAGGAAGTAGATGAAAATTTAAATAGCTGTATGTAAAATGTAGTGTGGATTAGAGAACTTTATGATCTATAGATCTGGAATAAAAATATAGGGTAGAAATAGTCTCAGAACTCAAGCACAGCATACCAGGGGATCTTGAAACACAGTTTCTTCAAGTATGAACTAGACCTAGCTCCACTAACATCACATTTTTTTATGTTAACATTTAACTCTATCATTAAGGAAATGCTCCCATGTAATTTATGCCTTGCAGGTGGAGGGTGATTGTTTCCCATGAAAAGATGATGACGACTGCACATGAAACAAGTTTTAATAACTGGCTTACTATAGAGCTCCAAATGTCTCAGTCCTGTCCTTAGGAGAGACACACAGGGACTCCCACCACGAGAACACGAATTTGGACTTTACATTTTTTTTTTTTTTTTTTCAAACAGGGTCTTGCTGTGTCGCCCCTGGCAAAGTGTAGTGGTGTCATCATAGCTCACTGCAACCTCAAATTCCTGGGCTCACGTGATCCTCCTGACTCAGCCTCCCAAGTAGCTGGGACTATAAGTGCTAGCTAATTTTTGCTATTTGTGGTAGAGACAAGGGCTCACTCATGCTCAGGCTGGTTTGGAACTCCTGACCTCAAGCAATCCTCCTGCCTTGACCTCCCAGAATGTTACGATTACAGGCTTGAGCCACCGCGCCTGGCCTGGACTCTACATTTAATTCACAAGAGTCAATGCAAAGTCTGATAAAATTATGCCATAGCTGTTAATACATAGGTATTCTCTTGGAAGTTACCACAAAAGTTCCATGAATTTATATATTGTTGTACTTCTTATTTGGATGAAATGGAAAACATTATCTACAATTCCTTAAGAAAAAAATGTACTTTTGTTAAACTATTTTAAGGTCTAATGGCATCATGTTCAAAATCAAATATCCCTAGTAATAGATACCAAGATATAGAGAAGATTTGCAATGATACCTCATTTCAAACAGTCATGTCCTTTGACACTTGTGAAGTATTTACAGTTCATGGAGCACTTTCATTTACACGATTACATTTAATTCTCACAACACTATCACGTTACAGCTATTAGTATTACTGTTTTATAAATCACTCACCAGCTGTACAGAGGAGCTGGTGAGGTACCTTCATCCCTAATGTGAATGCAGGCACAGCTCAAAGGAAATGCTGAAGGTGACAACATGTGAATCAGAAATAGCCTTTGTTTTTTCTCAAAAACAAACTGAACAGACAAAAAGAGTCATGATATGTAATGTCAGTTGTTAATCTGCTACCATTATCTTTCACTTAGTTTTTCTTTCTGGTTTTCTGGGGTTTTTTTGGCAGCTAAAGCAGATCTTTCATTTTCTTAATTTAAAAAACAAGTGTGTGAGTGTGTACACATCTATCTATCTATATAACTATATGCTCGAGATTTTGAGACTGGTTAGGGCATTAAGGTGTATCCTTTTAACAGAAAAGCCCAAAGACCAATCAATACTAATCTCTGAATCAAACAGAGAAATATGGTGGTGGGCAGGGAACACGGCTATTATTAATGAAGACTGATTAAGCAAATTAGGCTCTGGGCTCCTCAGTGACTGTAACAATAGCACACGTGATGCAGTTAAGGGCAGGGCAAATATTCTCACACAGCAAATGCAGTTTAAAATTCTCTTCAAAGTCAGGAGAATGATTAATTCGAGCCCAGACAGCTCATAAGATATCATTAGTTTATAGTTTCCTTTGATACAAAAAAATGGTGAAGGGTGACCCTCAGGAATTGCCAGTCGATAAATCATGTGTTTGGTGGTTAGAAAAGGGGTTCAGTGCCCTATTCAAGAGTACCCTTAAATGGGAGAATTTTTGCTGTGAAGTCAATGCTACCATAATGTGTAAAATAAAAACCTAGTGAAGCTACTTATATGACCTACAAGTAAATCCAAACACAGAAGTAGTTACAGAAGCCATAAACTTCAATTGGAGGGAAAGGAAGAGAAGTAGATCTGACCAGAAATCAGTGTCCCCTTCTGTAGGAGAGTACACTTTGCATCACAAAAGTATCCATCATCCAAAGAAATAGTCTCTTTGAGCTGAATACTTGTCATATTAGAAAAATAGTTATAAATGATTTGATCACATGATTTGAAATATTTGAAAGAGTGTATTGGCATATTTTGTTAAATGAATATTATTTTGAAAACCCTATAATAACACAGCCATGTTAATCCAATTAAATAATACCTAAAGCTAGGATAGGAACATACCTTTACATACCATGGCTGAGGTCCCTGACACCACTAAGACAGCATTCATGTACCTGATTCTTCCACAATCATTAGAGGTAGCCACAAGTTCTAGAACAGGTGTTCGCAAACTGGGGTCATCAAATGCCTTGGCATTTGGGGTTCTCAAGTCCTGAGAGAATTTTACTTTTTCATTTTGATGATGACAGCATGCTCACGAAGGGTGCTTGAGCAAATGTGGGGATGAAGAACAGGATGAGGCAGGGAGGATGGGGGCGAATTGTGAAGGGCTCACAACATGTATAAGGGACAGAAATCTTTGTAGGAGGGGGTATGGGCTGCTGGTATTGGAAGAGAAGTCATAAAGGTGCATTTACATTGCACTTTACATAATAGGAGAAAGTGTCAATGTCCATATCACAGAGTAGGGTTATCAATGGAGATTATATGGTTTTCCTTTAACATACTCTTTGATACCCAAAACTGCAATGAAATTTGGTTTTTATCTCAAGTGTGATGGGAAGCTGCTACTGTTTTTAAGCAAGGAGTGACATGACTGTGTGTCCGTGTTATCTTTTTGGATTAGAGTGAGAAGACGTTGCAAGCAAAAAGGAGTTTCCTTATAACTATTAGTAACATTTTTTGCTTTATCAGCTTGAGGTACAAAATGAGATCATATATCTTTTAATATTAAATGATTCTTTGACCCCATCTGTTTATTCCAAGAGTGGCTTTTTCCTCTTCCTTCCCCAAATAAGACAAATACAGTTGAAAATGAAAAGTACAGAAAAATATTCCTCATAAACACAGATACAAAAATCCATAGCAAAATGCTAGCAAATTGAGTCTAGCCATGATCAGGTAGTTTATCCTAGGAATGAAGATTTAGGTTAGTATTTGAAAACAATCAATGTAATTCACCATATTAATGATTTAAAGAAAAAATCCATATATGATCATATTAATTGGTGCAGAAAAAGAATTTGACAAAATACAACATCCATTCATGATGATAAAAATAAAAAATTTAAAACAAAACCTTCTCTGCAAATTAGGAACAGAAGGGAATTTCCTCAATCTGATGAATGACATTTACGAAAATCAACAGCTAACATGGCAAAAGACTAAATGCTTTCTCCCTAAGATTGGGAACAGGGAAGGATGGCCACTCTCACCACTGCTATTCAACAATGTATTGGAAGCCTTAGCCAGTGCAATAAGGCAAGAAAAAAAATAATAAAAGACATATATCTTGGAAAGGAAGAAATAAAACCCTTTCTATTTGTAGATGACATGATTATCTAAGTAAAAAATCACATAAAATCTTCAAAAAAAAAAATGGAACAAAAACTCCTAGAAGTGATAAGTGAATTTAGCAAGGCTACAGAGTATGACATCAACAAACAAAAATCAATCTTATGTCTATATACTAGCAATGTACAACTGGACATTAAAATTTTTTAAACAATACCATTCTGTAAGAACTCCAACAAAAATGAAATACTTAGGTATAAATCTAATAAAACACGTATGGGCTGTATATGTAGAAAACTACAAAATGCTGATGAAAGAAATCAAAGATGACTTAAATGGCAACACATACCATATTCATGTATCGGAAGACTCAATATAGTACAGACGTCAGTTCTCCCCAGATTGATCTATAGATTTAATGCAATACCAATAAAAATCTCAGCAAAAGTGCACCTGCCCTGTCCATGGAGAGAGACTGAGGTTTGTGAGCTCCAACCTGAGCACGAGGGCACCAGGATGACAGAACGGTCAGCTTCCTTAGTTTGGGCCATTGTCTGTGCTGTGAGCAAGAGGAAGCCACAGTCCACCCATGCTGCCCTCACCCTGACACCCTCAGCAGTAAACAAGATAAAACAATTTTTCTGAAGATAAGCCTGACCACGTAGGCATGAACCAGGAGCTGTAATGGCCTTTCTTATACTCCAGAATACAGGAAGACAGAAGGGCATTCTGATGAAGTTGTTCAAGATGGACTCGGAGTGTTCATTGAAAAGAAAGCACAGCTAATGCTTTTAGGGACAGAAATGGACTATGTTGAAGACAAATACCCAGTGAGTTTGTGTTCAATAACCCAAACATCAAAGGACCTTGTGGCTGTGAGGAAAGCTTTAATATCTGAAAACTCAGGACTCCTCTGGCTATATGCTCCAGGAATGCTAGGAGAAGCCTTAGGGCTTACTGAAGAAATCATGTGACTGTCACATGCTTAATGTGTGGCTGCCTTGTGATGAAAATAATGTGATGCATTTTGAAAATGAAGCCAGTGTTAGATTCCAGAAGAAATGACATTTGTGTTCTCTGTAGAGGACAGACAATCTCTCTCTCTTTGGATCATTTTTCTTTTCTATAAAGAAAAAAATCCTGCCCTGTACCTAACTCTCTTGCATTCTTTCTGTTAGAACCAGTTTCATTAAAGTTGCTTTGCTGGGCAGCTATTAATCCATTCGGGAAACGGATTGGATCTTTAGTGAATGGCTTGAATGTGTATCTCCCTCTGCATTTTTTCCAGCCAGATTGGTGACTCTGAAAATTCAGAGACAGGAAATCCTGACTGCTGGTAGTAACATGGGGGTGCATTATTTTCCACCCAAATTTGGCATAGCCTTGTTACACTTTCATCAAAAATTTCGTTTCCAGATGCCTCATTTATGTATCTTTTAACAGTACCAAGGAAAGATTTCCTTGAACTATAATGCAGGATAGTTCTGAGTGATGGTATCAAAAGGTAAGAAATACTTCGTCCACTGGTTTTTTAAATCCATTTCTTTTGCCACCTTAAATGTTTGCTTGAAGATGGGCTCTCAAGCTGACTTTAATTCTGTTAGTTGAAAGGTCTCTTAAAAGCCATCCAGCCCACCCCACTCAATTCTGTATATGAGGAAGCAAAACCCCAGGGAGGCCAAAGGGCTTTTGTCTGCCTTCATGCCACAAGCTGGGAGAGAGGGGAATCTACTCCTCTCACTCCTTCCTTGTAGGTGACACATGTGCTCTGAGCCAATCAGTGAAGGGAAATGGTGATCTGACCTCTTTGGTCAACATTTTGATAGAATTTCTTTGTAATTTGGTGGGATTTCACTTTATTTTGAGTGAATCTTATTTTAAAACCCTTTTATGTGAACTATTATACCATCTTGTTTCTTAAACTTTGAAACAATGGTTTATACTAGCAGAGAAGACATTGTAGCAACCCAGAATTACTCTGTTGGAATGTAGTTCTAATTGTGAAGGAGAACATAGGGGTCTTTTCTTAAAATTCCCAATATGCATATACTCTCTGGTTCCTAAGTCCAGTTGCTAACTTTTTTTTTCTAATTGTTACCACAATTGTTTGCAACTGCTGAATTGTTTAAACAATATTTTAACCTACCATTTTTATCGCCAAGTTTTCTTTCAAAGCATTCCTTTTCTCACTTAATGATTTTCCTGAGTTTGACATATTAAGTATTCTATGAGATAACATATATGCTTTTTGTGAAAGCTGATTCTCATGAATTCAAGTAGTTGGGTTCCTTTATGTTTATTTTATTTACTAAAGTACTTTGCACAAAATGCATCAAAACCTAGAGCAGCAGTTTTACGTAAATGCTCATGAGTTTGAATCATTAATATAACTGTTGATCCACTTATAATTTGTGTAATACTATATGTATGCAGAGACTGAGTTATCAATTAAAAAAAATGTGGCCTCGAAAATCCTAGCAGGATAATTGGTAGATATAGGTCAACTGATTTTAAAAGGTAAATGGAAAGGCACAGGAACTAGACCATCTAAAACAATTTTGAAAAAGAAAAATAACATTAGAGAAATAACACTATCCAGTTTGCAGTTGTCCCCAACCTTTTTGGCACCAGGGACCGTTTTCACGGAAGACAATTTTTCCACAGATCAGGGAGTTGGAAGGATGGTTTCGGACTGATTCAAGTGCATTAAATTGTGCACTTTATTTCTATTATTATTACATTGTAATATATAATAAAATAATTATGCAACTCAGCATAGGTTGGGGACCCCAGGTACTGTAAAGCTAGAGTAATGAAAACAGTGTTGCATTGGTGAAGGATCTAACACATATGTAAGTGGAACAGAGTAGAGTCCAGAGGTAGATCTACTCAAATAGGGCCAATTGATTTTTCCACAAAAGGTGCAAAAGTAATTTAGTGAAGAATGGACAGTCTTTTCAACTAATGGTGTTAGAACAATTGGACATTTTTACACAAAAAAATAGATCTCAACGCATACAAAAATTAATAAAAAATGGATCATAGATCTAAATATAAAATAAAAAATTAAACTTTTAGCAGAAAACATAAGAGAAACTCTTCATGACCTGGGAATAGACAAGGAATTCTTAAACATGACACCAAAAGCATAATCATGCCAATCACATATCTGACAAAAGAATTGTGTACAAAATATTTGAAGAACTCTGAATGCTCAACAATAAGGAAAAAATAGCCCAATGAAAAATGGGCTAAAGATTAGACACACTAGAGAGGACATAAGATTGTCAAATAAGCACATAAAAAGATGCTCAACATCATTAGCTAAATTAGTGAAACGCAAATCAAAACCAGGATGAGATACATCTACACACCTATTACAATGGCCAAGAGTAAAAAAATACTGACAATACCAATAGCTGAGAAGAATGCCGAGCAACTGGAATTCATATACACGGCTGGTGGGAATACAAAATGGTACAGCCATTCTGAAAAACGGTTTGGCAGTTTCTTACAAAGTTAAACATATATTTACCCTATGAACCAGTAATTCCAGGTATTTAACTCCTAGATATTTACCCTAGAGAAATGAAAACTTATGTTCACACAAAACTAGAACATGAATGTTTACAGCAGCTCTTTTCATATTTGCCAAGAAAATGGAAACAACCCAAATGTCCTTCAACAGGTATTGTGGTACATCCATATTCAAAATATATCTTTAAGAAAGAATCAACTTTAATTAAAGGGAAGGCCAAGCAAATGCCCTTGTATTCTGTGATTAGCTGAAAAATATTTCACTCTGTGCTGAAAGGAAAGCTGAATTAAGACTTAGAAAGCTAAACAAATAACTCGTTTGCCGATTAATCATAAATCGCCATGAGCTCTATCATACATGACGGATTTCTCTTGTGTTTTCCTGCCATTCTGTATAAACAGATGGGCGGCTCCCGTCAAATTGATTCTGAGATAGCCTGTCTTTCCCCATCTGAAATGGAAATCACTCTTTGTGTGGATGTCAAGCTTTGTGAAACATGTTCTAAGTAATTGTGGGAAGTCACAAAACATGGCTAGCAAAGGAGAGAGCTCATCATTTGTCTTTTTTGTTAATCATTTCAGATATAAGGGAACTTAAACTCATTTTTCTTCTTTCATCTTTCACACATGCTATAAAAAAACTCAACATAACTTCCCTTGACTTGGCATAGCCATTCAAAATTTGCTATCTCCACACTGCAGCAGTTTACAAGCTCGAAACAAGCATCTGATGCTTTTTCTTAACTTCAAGTACATCATTAAGCATTGTTTCTTTCACAGCTCCAAAGAAGGGAGTGGGATAGGGCTGGGAGTCCTGTGGCCAGGCCTGGTCACTGATTCAACACAGTGGGGAGTGGAGGGGAGAGAATAAGTCGAAGGGAAACCAAAGAATCCGATGACTCTGACGTTCTTTTTTAAATGCATGAGTGGCTGGCAATGCTGTTATCTTAATTAGATAATAAAGGAAAAAATACAGAAAATTATAAAAGATTTGAGGGGAAAGATGCTTATCTCTATTTTACCAGTGTGTTTATTTTTAAAAGTTTGCACAGCTGCAGGATCTCTTACTATAGTGTTTCTTAGAGGATCTCAAGTTTCACAGTTACAGAGGCAATGTGGTTTTTAATTCAAAAGGAATCATCAGGGATAATAGATTTTTTTTTTTTTAGACAAGGTCTTGCTCTGTCACCCAGGCTAGAGTGCAATGATGTCATCATAGCTCACTGCAGCCTCAAGCTTCTGGGTTCAAGCGATCCTCCCACCTCAGCCTCCCAAGTAGCTCCCAAGACTACAGGTGCGCACCACCATGCCTGGCTAATTTTTCTATTTTGTGTGGAGACGGGGTCTCGCTCTTGCTCAGGCTGGTCTTGAACTCCTGAGCTCAAGCAATCCTCCCGCCTCAGCCTCCCAGAGTGCTAGGATTACAGGCACCACGCCCTGGCCAGGGATAATAGAGTTGAAGGAAGCAAGGAGCCATTATATTTAACAGGGAAAATTGTAAAGTTAATAGTGAAAAGTTCTTCTATTAGTCTCTGAAATGCAAGAGGAGAGAGAACCCTTCGAACCCACAGTGCCTATGATAGAGAGGCTTTTAAAAAAAAAGGAAGCCGGGACTTCTCAGACATGGTGAATTTGGTTGTTGCTGGTGGCAAATTTCCAGGAAGCCAGACCCTTCCTGTTCAAATGCTGTGGTTTCCTAAGGGACATATAAATAGTTCTGTCCCCAAGAAAAGAGTTAAGAATGGAAGCCAAGGAACCGCATACACACACACACACA
>RJWJ010011443.1:0-44343 GCA_004363605.1 Indri indri
AAGCACTGGTGTTTTATATGTTTTTAGTGTACGTTATTTAATTTTTCACAACCACTACAAAGTATTAAGGACAAATCTTTTAATCATGTTTTTAATAATTGAGAAGTCTAAGTACAAAATAATTTCAAACAATAAATTTAAGGTAACATAGAAAATAATAGAGCGGGGATTGAGATCATAATCTCTCATTACTTATCCACTAATTTCTTCAAACTTAAAATGTTCCCTCATTTCCCTTTCTGATTTTTTTCACCATATATTAATTTTGCTTATTCAAGAACTTCATAGAGATGAAATTATAGTTTATACTCTTTGTGTGTGTCTTCTTTTTTCTCAGCATGTCTATGAAATTCATTCATGTGTTTGTGTATATCAGTGTAGTAGGGTGTTGTTTTTGCAGAAGTGCATTCACACCTATGGAAACCTGTATGTATATGATGGAATAAAAAGCACCAGAAATAGTGAATATATAAGTAAATATAAAAACCACATTTTTCCTCTTAATTTCTTTAAAGGCCTAATGACTATCTGAAAGAAAGACTATAATAATCATTGTAGGCTTTATATGTACAGTAAGTAACATATTTGACCTTCTTCCACCTATTCTGTTCTGATAGGATGTAGGTTACATAGGTGTGCTCATTTGTCAAACCCTACCAAATTGAACACATAAGATTTGTGCATTTTTACTATATGCAAATATTACCACAAAAAAGAACTGGCAATAAATATTGAACTCTCATTGGAGTTTTGTTGTTCACAGTGGTATTCTATATAAATATGGAAAAGGCAATTACTAAAATATACTCTATGGCTTTGGATTGGAATTATAGCAGTATACACTCATGATTTTTTAATATATTGAATATAGAAATGTATAATTTATAGAAATACACATTTCTTTATTCATCATTTTCTTAGCTTTATAAGAAACAATGACACACCAATTGCAATGAACATATATAAATACTATTCTCTATTAAAAGAAACAAGGGTTACTTGAAGGGCTGGGACAGGAGAAACATAAATTGAGCCTGAATCATCCTGTTGCAACAGGAAGTAAAGAAGTACACAAAAAGTGATGAACACAGGAGTCAGTTGAAAAAAAAGGATTCCTGGTGGGGCGCGGTGGCTCACGCCTATAATCCTAGAACTCTGGGAGGCCGACATGGGCGGATAGTTTGAGCTCAGGAGTTCAAGACCAGCCCGAGCAAGAGCGAGACCCCATCTCTACTAAAAATACAGAGAAATTAGCTGGACAACTAAAAATATGTAGAAAAAATTAGCCGGGCATGGTGGTGCATGACTGTAGTCCCAGCTACTTGAGAGGCTGAGGCAGGAGGATTGCTTGAGTCCAGGAGTTTGAGGTTGCTGTGAGCTAGGCTGACGCCACAGCACTCTAGCCTGGGCAACAGAGCAAGACTCTGTCTCAAAAAAAAAAAAAAAGAAAGAAAGAAAAGGTTTCCTACTGAACACATCTGAATTTGAATATGGAGATAAATAGCAATAGTAAAAATCATAACCCATTTCATAAAATAAGAATGGATCGGTCAGTCCATATGTATATAAATAAGGTGGACAAATAAATAGCTAGAGGGAAAAAGTTCTTCCTTACAATGGAATGAATACTAATAAATAAATAACAATGATATTAGAAAATATTGAATAGATGATAACACTAGTGGGTGAAAATTTGATTACAAACAGGAAACTTGAATCATATCATCTCAAAATATCCTCACATACATTACCAGTTAATTAAAAGGAAAAAATAGGAAATTTACAGTAGAAAAACCTGGCAGTTACCACTTTCACCAAGTGATCAAAACTAATATTAATATTATCAAATTGGGAGAAACTGACATCATAGGCCTCCTTATATGATGCATTAAGAACACAGCCTTACATCAGCGATACCCCTTATGAAAAAAATACAAAATCTGATTTGAAGGAGATATCAGATAACAATTAGGGACATTCTACAAAATAATTGCCTGTATACCACAAAAATGTCAAGGTCAAGAAAGACAAAGAAAAGCTAAGGAATTGTTCCACATTAAAGGAGTCAAAGGATTTGACAAGTAAATGAAAGGAATTCTGTTTTGGAGAAAAAAATTAAAATGCTACAAAGGACATTATTGAAACCATTGAAAAAAATTTGAAAATGTACTCAATTAAATAATAGTACTATAGTGGTGTTAAATTTTCTGCTTATAATGAATATTCTATTGTTATATAGAGAATGTCATCTTTCTTAGGAAAAATACACTAAAGTATATAGAGAGAATGGTGAATGACATATCTAAATATGTCTCAAGTTTTAGAAAAAATAATATTCAGAAACATAGACATATATAGAGAGAACAACAAAGCAACAGAAACAGTACATAGATCATTGATGAATCTGGGAGTTTGTTGTATTATTTTTGCAGCTTTTCTGTAAGTTAGTATATGACTATAAAAAGTTACCAAAGAAGTGTTTTACTCATTTGTGGCTAGTGAAAACACATATCAGGCATTTTTAAGGTGGCTTCCAAGCTTATAATTTTTGCTTTTCTCTGGGGTCCCGCCCCCAAGTCCAGTGGGAGAATTTGGCCTATACAGTACCTCTGCCACTGATTGAAACTGAAGATATCTGACCCAAATTAAGTAATTATGATTTTTTTTACCAGGTCTTTTAAAAATAGGACTAAATGATTGCTTTGAGAAGAAATGCATGTCCTTTGGCTCTCCCATGTGGTTTCTCCCAGAGTAACACCTTTGGTCTTTCTCTTTGCCCATTACTCATAATTATTTACCTGCTGGGTAAGATAGTACACTTTGACCTTCATTGTTCCTTGGTTTTCTACTGAACAGAGTTAAAACCTTGCACACAAGTAGCTCTTCTCCCCAGGTTTTGATTGCCTTTTCTCTTCCTTCATGATACAAGTTTCCTGAGGAGACCCTGTCCCTGCAGGGGTGAGACCTGTATCTCTGAGAAGGTTTAATTCAGGAGGCAAAGTAGTAGAATATCCTTTTGACCTTAAATCCAACCCACACTCTCCATTCCAGTCTTACTAGGAATAAGCTGATATTTTTATCTCCATCTGTATGATTCAAACATCTCTAAAGTTCGCTCTCCATGGGGGGAAAGGAGTATGATCACTTATCACCCTCCAACTGCAACGACTGCCAGGCAATTGCTGCAGAGTGGCTGGAAAAGCAGAGAAAAACAGCTACAGGAAAAAACATGATGCAAATGCAGACTTGAAAAGATAAACACTGATGAAATACATAATTCAAATGTTTTTTAAATTTCTTATTCTAATTCTTCCTTCAATTCCAGCTACATTTCTCTCTCCCCTTGGATTCCAAAAGACACACATATTTCTTTAGAATACATTCTCCTTTAGTAACTAGGATCCAAACAGACTGAACTGATTTCAGGCATTTTTCTTTGTGCCAGTATGAGAAATTGAAAATTACATTTCTGTCAATTCCACAATAGTGAATATTTTACTTATTGTTTGCTGCAAAACCTAGTCGGAGAGCCATATAGACTATATGACCATGGAGAAAGGCACAATTTGTGACAGGCTGATTACATTCTTGTAGACATGGATATTTTTAGTATAAGCCTTTGAAGTGAAGGAGAGAAGAAAGAGGAATATCAAGAAAGGGGTGGTATAGTCTGGACTAGCACTGGTGAAATCAGGACTCACCCTTTGACTTAACCCACTGTCCTAAGTTCTAAAAGTCAAGGTGGAAGAAATGTACTCCAAACCCACTGAAAACAGCCCTTACTGGATGATGGTACTGGGGGTGACTTTAGCAGAGGTATGATAAAGTGATTACCAATTAACTAAGAATGCTCATTGGGGAACTTGCTGATATTTTGCTGTATTTAATGTCCTCTTGAGTCACTTCTGAGATTGTCTCAGCAGAGTTAAAGGGTATAAAGTCACTTGAGCTGACTAGATTAGCCTTCCCAGATTTTTGAATGGAGAATTAATATTCAGACCTTCTTTCTTATGGTGAAATATATTTTACTCACTCGAGTACCTGTGAGAATTATATACACTGGATTTCCCAAATAATGATGGTGTCCATTGACAAAGTTGTTTAGAACAATAAATAAAAAGAATATTTTCAGTTGACACAAATCTTTTCAACAGAAGCAAGTTAGACAGAGAAGGGAGTGAAAATTCTTTCACTCCATCACACAATGGAAGTTGTATTTCTCTACACTCTCTTCCAAAAGTTTGAAACAGAAGGAACACTTTCTAACACAGTCAACCAGACCAGCAATACTTTAATATTCAAACCAGACAAAGACATTACAAGAAATGAAAACTTTAGACCAATATCTCTCATGAACATAGATGTCAAAATCCTCAATTTTCTAAAATCTTAGAAAATTGAATCCAACAATGTATAAAAAGAATGGTACACCATAGCCAAGTGAGATTTATCCCAGGTATACAAGACTGGTTCAATGTCCAAAAATCAATTAATGTGTTTCATCATATCAACAGGCTAAAGAAGAAAAAAATCACATGAACATATTAATATCAATTGATGCAGAAAAAAGTATTTGACAAAATCCAACACCTATTTGTGACTAAAAAACAACTATCAATAAACTAGAAATACAGAGGAACTCCCTCAACTTTATTAAGAACATCTATAAAAAACTTACAACATTGTACTTAATGTTGAGAAACTCGGAGCTTTCCCTCTAATATCAGGAGAAGGCAAAGATAGACCCTCTCACCACTGCTTTTCAACATTGTACTGGAAGTCTTACCTATTGCAATTAGACAAGAAATGGAAATAAAGAGCATCGGACTCAGAAGGAAGAAATATAACTGTCTTTGCTCATACATGACAATGTTATCTTTATAGAAAATAAAGCAATTGATAAAACAAACCCCTCCTGGAAGTAATAAGCCATTATAGCAAAGTGGCATTATGCAAGGTTAATACACAAAAGTCAATCACTTTCCTATATACCAGCAATGAACAAGTATAATTTGCAATTAAAAACACTTTACTACTTACATTAGCATGCCCCAAAATGAAATACTTAGATGCAAATCTAACAAAATATCTACAAGATCTACATGAGGAAAACTACAAAGCTCTGGTGAAAGATGTCTAAAAAGAATCAAATAAATGTATAAATATCCCATGATCATGAAGGGGAAGACTCATTAGTGTCAAGATTTCAGTTATTTCCAACTTTATCTACAGATTCAAGTTCAGTCAAAATCCCAGCAAGTATTTTGTGGGTATCAACAAAGTAATCCCAAACTTTATATGGAGAGGCAAAAGACTCAGAATAGTCAACTCAGTATTGAAGAGAACATTCTTCCTTCCAGGTGACTCATCTGATTTTATGACTTACTCTGAAGCTATAATAATCAAGACAGTGTGGTGTTGGTGAAAGAATAGATCAATGGAACAGAACCGAAAGCCCAGAAATAAACCCACATAAATACAGATGACTAATCTTTGACAAGGAGCAATACTACTTTACTCAATAAAACGGAGTAAAGACAGACTTTTCAACAAATGGTACTGGAACAACTGGGCATCCATATGCCAAGAAAAAAATAAATCTGGGTACAGATCTTACACAATTAATAAAAAATTGCTTAAAATGGACCTAAATGCAAAGTGCAAAGCTATAAAATTCCTAGAAGAAATATATTTAACTAATGAGGTAAAAGACCTCTACAGGGAGAACTATGAAACACTGAGGAAGGAAATAGCAGAAGACATGGACAGATGGAAAACCATCCCATGCTCATGGAACAGCAAAATCAACATTGTTAAAGTGTCCATACACCCAAAGTGATCTACAGATTCAATGCAATCCCTATTAAAATAACATCATTTTTTGCAGACCTAGAAAAAATCATTCTATGCTTTGTATCGAACCAGAAAAGATCCTGTATAGCCAAAGCAACCGTAAGCAAAAAGAACAAATTGGAAGACATCAATTTACCAGACTTCAAGATATACTACAAGGCTATAGTAACCAAAACAGCATGGGACTTGCAGAAGAACAGAGATGTAGATCAACGGAACAGGACTGAGAACCCACATATAAAACTATCCTCATATAGACGTCTGATTTTTGACAAAGCAGACAAAAACATACACTGGGGAAAAGAATCCCTATTCAATAAATGGTGCTGGGAAAATTGGATAGCCACATACAGAAGATTGAAACAGGATCCACACCTCTCACCACTCACAATACTCAACTCACAATGGAAAACAGACTTAAACATAAGCCATGAAACCACACGAATTCTAGAAGAAAATGTTGGAAAAACTCTTATAGACATTGGCATAGGGAGAGAATTTGTGAAGAAGATCCCAAAGGCAATCGCAGCAAACAACAAAAATTAAAAAAATGGGACCTGATCAAATTAAAAAGCCAAGGAAACTATCATTAGAGTGAATAGACAACCTACAGAATGGGAGAAAATATTTGCATGCTATAACTAGAAGCTATATAGAACTCAGGAAAATCAACAAGAAAAAAATGAAACAACCACATTAAATAGTGGGCAAAGACATGAACAGAAATTTTCAAAAGAAGATAGACTAATGGCCTAGAAACACATGAAAAATGCTCAGCATCTCTAATCATCAGAGAAATGCAAATCAAAACCACAATGAGATATCATTTAACTCCAGTGAGAATGGCTTTTATCAAAAAGTCCCAAAACAACAAATGTTGGTGTGGATGTGGAAAGGTAGGAGCATTCACAGAGTATTGGTGGGACTGCAAATTAGTATAACCTCTATAGAAAGTAATACAGAGATATACCTCAAAGAACTAAAAGTAGAACTACCATTTGATCCAGTAATCCCACTACTGTGTATCTACCTAAAGGAAAAAAGGACATTCTATAAAAAAAGCCATCTGCACTTGAATGTTATAGCAACACAATTCATAATTGCAAAGATATGGAAACAAACCCAAGTGCCCATCAATCTATGAATGGATTAATAAAATGTATATGTATACCATGGAGTACTACTCAGCCATAATAAAAAAAATAGTGAACTAATACCTCTTGTATTATCCTGGATGGATCTGGAGCCCATTCTTCTGAGTGATGTATCACAAGAATGGAAAAACAAACACCACATGTACTAAGCATTAAATTGGTCCTAATTGATGAACACTTATGCACAATATGGAAGTAACATTCATCAGACATTGGGTAAGTGGGAGGGGATGAAGAGGGGATAGGCAAATTCACACCTAACAGATGCAGTGTGAGCTGTCTGGTGGAGGGACACGCTTGTAGCTCTGACTAGGGCAGTGCAAAGGCAATTTATGTAACCAAAGTGTTTGTACCCCCATAATATTCTGAAATAAAAATAATCAATTAAAATTAAAATTAAATAAATAAATATATAAAATACCTAGAAAATAATGTAGAAGAAAATCAAGGTGACCTTGGGTATGGGGATGACTTTTTAAATACAACACCAAAGGCATGATCTATGAAAGAAATAAGTAATAAACTGAACTTTATTAAAATTAAAAACTTCTGCTCTATAGAAGACAATGTCAGGAGAATAAGAAGACAAGCCAAACACTGGGGGAAAATATTTTCAAAGGATGTCTGATAAAGGACTGTTATCCAAACTATACAAAGCCGTTTTAAAACTGAGCAACGAGAAAATGAACCACCAGATTTAAAAAATGGCAAAAGACATGAACAGGCATTTCACCACAGAAAATACAGAGATTGTAAATAAGTATACGGGAAGATGTTCAACATCATAAGTCATTAGGGAATTGCAAATTAAAACATTATTGAGACACCACCACACACCTATTAGAAAGAAAAAACTCCAAAACACTGACAACACCAAATGCTAAAGAACTCTCATTCATTGCTGGTGGGAATAAAAAATAATATAGCCACTTTGGAAGACAGTTAGAAGTTTCTTACAAAGTTATATATACGTTTCCCATATGATCCAGCAATCATTTTCTTTGATATTTACCAAGTGAATTGAAAACTTATGTCCTTATAAAAACATGCACACGAATGTTTATAGCAGCTTTATTCATAATTGCCAAAACTTGGAAGCCACCAAGATGTCCTGCAGTAGTGAATATATAAATAAACTGTGGCACATCCAGTCAATGGCATTTTATTCAGCACTAAAAACAAATGAGCTATCAAGCCAGGAAAAGACATGGAGGAAATTTAAATGCATATTACTAAGTGAAACACGCCAATTTGAAAAGGCTAATAATACATCGACAGTATGATTCCAACAGTGACAATATAGAAAAGGCAAAACTATGGAAGCAGTAAAAAGATTAGTGGTTACCAAAGGTTGGGGGAGGAAGGATGAATGGGCAGAACACAGAGGATTTTTAAGACAGTGAAACTATTCTGTATGATACTACAATGGTGGATATGTGTTGTTATGCATTAGTCAAAACCCAAAGAATGTACACCACCAAGAGTGAGCCCTAATGTAAACTATGGGCTTTGGGTGATGATGATGTGTCAATGTAGGTTTACTGATTATAACAATTGTACTACCGTGGTCTAAATGTTAATAATGAGGGAGGCTGTGTATGTGTGAGGATAGTGGGTATTTGGGAACTCTCTACTCTTTCTACTCAATTTTGCTGTGAACTGAAAACTTAAGAAATAAAGTTTATTAACTTTTAAAAAATAAAATAAAAATCAACAGGATTCAGAAATGTAGAAGTGGTTAAACAATCACTCGTTGGAGTAGAAGTGGTTGGTACCTTCTTAACATGATCACAGAGAAGAAGGCAACAGAGCCTCATTTCCAAGGTTAGAATGCCTAATCTTGACGTTGGGATGTTTTGTATTTGAGGGATACTGTTTCCTCTCAGTTACATACAAGAAGCTTACTATAAATCCCCATAGAAACTTCTTGTGTGTGCGGCAATGCCAGTAATTCATCCAATTGTTCAATCTCTACACAAACTTTTGTTTCTAGTTTAAAGCACATACTCTCAAAGAGAAACATGTTAGTGAATAGTAAACATTCATAGAACAACTTTCTTTCTATCTGTCTTTTCCTGAAAGAAAACAAAAGCTGTAAGCTATAGGAGAACCTCCCATGGCTACATCACTCCCCTCAGCTGGTTGACTGGCTGTGCTGGCTCGGTTGCAGCTGACTTATAGATGATTTTTAAAACTACAAAGAAAAGCACCACCCCACTAAAGCAACTGCAGAAAGGGAAACCTCATGGTACCTTTTTAGAATATCAGTGGTGTTCTTTTGTAGCCTTAGGGCAGCAAGTTTAGATTAAAAACAAACCTACGGGCAAATACGTTATGCAAGAGACCACAAAATATGGGGAAAATACTTGGAATAGATGGCTCACGGGTTTTTCTTTTATCTTGGTTCTCTCTATGACAAAGATAGGGATTTATAAGTGAGTTTGCACCTTTTCTTAAAAGTCCTGCCCTAAGAGGAGACCCACATCTCTAGGATGATAGTGAAATCACTCTGATCATTGCATGGATTACCCTAGATTTGAAACTACACAACCATGTAAATCTAGATGTCACAATCGGGTTGTCTCTGAAGTTTTGCCAGTACCAGCTTAGGTTACAAACCCTTCTCCCTGGCAATTGAAATTTTAAAGGTAAGGACTCCCAAAGAGGCAGTATTTTTCATCTATGTACTAGGTTATTTCAAATTTTAAAAGTTATTTATACTCCTATGGACATCTTTGGGTGTAACTTGGCACTAAGTTTAACTCGAAGCAGGTGAGGTGAAGCTGTAATGTATATATTGAGTAGTATCTTCCTCCTGCCACTATATTGAGTAGCTCCCTAGCTATTGCAGCAAGGAGGCAGAAATGTTACACTACTTATGAAAGGCTTCCACAAGAATGAGAAAATATGCTCAATGAATGTTATATAACAGCTCATGCTGAGCTGATTGAATAAAAAGGATCAATCATTTCATTTTTCTAGGAAAGGTAAGAGGAGCTCTTTAGGAAAATTGGTCTCTTGACCCCAAACCTGAGAGAGAAATGTTTCTTTCCCTCATCCCACTCTTTTCACCACCAAGCCAGGTGGTGTCATAGTGAGTTAAGTGAGAACCCCTCCTTTCTAATTCAGTAGCTGAACGATATATAGGTAAATGGGATTTCTTTGAATCTAAGACAGGTATTTATGACAAGATTAGGCTTTCACTAGATGTTCTAATTAGAACCAATTCTCAGATCCACTTGTTTTTGTCTGAAAACTAGATAACAAACTATCTTAGAAGCTTTAAAATTTGTTTTACTCAGAAACTGAGAGTTTTACAGAAATTTCAGGTGAATTTTGCAAAAATCTGATTCAGACCTTATTTTTTAAGTTAATTTAGCTATATTTTAAAATTAAAAACATTCACTCTCAAATGTGTGATATACTAAATTAAACCTATCAAATGTACATTAAGGTTAGATAAACTCATTTCGGGTCTGATTTAAATTAAATCTTTTCTTGTCAACTCAATTTAACTGAGGGGTTTCCTGACAGTTCAGAATGAGTTCAAAGTATTTCTATTTATAATTATTGATCTGTGTGATATAGATTTTTCTTCACATTTTACAAACAAACTAAATAGATGTATAACTTGGAGACTAAAACTGAGCTAAGACTACAATTCTCGTCTGTAATATTTTATTACAAATGTTTCTGCTCAAACAGTATTTGAAACTTAATTTTATATAAATAAAATATCACCTTTCTGCTCCATATTGTGGCTCTTTATATAGTATTAATACATGAGTATAGAGTAGTATCAATATATATCCTACAGTAGTTATAAACTGACAATAGTTGTGTTATTTGAATAATTTTACTTTCAAGGCAGTTCCACAATCTATCATCTCACATATTTCTTCAAAATTTGTAAGATTCTTGTTCCCATTTTATAGGTAGCGAAAATCAAAAAAATTCAATAACTAAATTGAATGATTAAATCCACTAATGGATTGAAGCCAAAGCATAGGTTTCCTAATACTACATTATGGAATATTCCTTCCAGTTAGAAAAATTGACTTTCTAAAGTAATCAGAATCATGTAACTGAAAAAGAAATCTTCCTCTAGGGATGCAAAAGCTAGAGGAAAACTAACCAGAATTTTTACTCTCTGAGAGCATTAACTTACAATAAATTATTTAAAGTCTCCAAGCCATTCACCCAAATGCGTTTATAAAGGAGTTCATAAACCATGTATTCAATTCACGGAATAGAAAAGGAGATGGACTAAGGAAGGTAGAGAAATACTTTTAGTAAGAAGTTCATTTCCTTTGTAATAAAATCTTGCCTTACAGAAAGGGATGAGTTTGGGGTTGAGGCGGCACAGAAAAGGTGGGGGATGGAGTAAGTAAGGAAAAGCACAAATTAAAATGGCTCATCTAGACACCACAGCTGCCTGATGAGATACTAGTGACTTCTTCAATACTATAAAAGAATGATTAACTGTATAATATTGTTACACACACCAGGATCTAAATCATGCTAAAATATCAAACTCAGGTTTCTCAGAGGGTAGAAGTGAGATTTGGTAGTGGACCTTTAGTGAGATTAAAAACTGTGGTTTCCACGTCTCAAATGCTGACCCTATTGCATTGTCTCTTGGTCATTGAAGTATAATCTCAAATATGAACAAATACTGGAAAATAATAAATGCGTTAGGTAGGAAAACTAACATATTGTTATTGTATAAAATAAGAACAGCTTCTAAATATTGGCTGTTAAGATATTCACCTTCAAAGAGAGGCAATAAGTTTATTAGGTATAACTCCTTACTGGAGACTCAGTAAGGAACTAAGCCTCCACTGCTAAAGACAGAGAACAATACTTTAATAAACAGTGTGTTTCTCAGGTTTCCACTGAAGAAATGAACTGGATAAATGTTTTAAAAATTCCTGTAGAAAATGATTGATATGAAAGAAATGATATAACTCATAATGTGATGGTTCTTAATGTGATAGTAAAAACACAATTATGGAGTTAAAATATACAGTCTATTTAAAATGGTTTTCTTTATTCTATTGTTTTATTTGTATTTATGTGGTTAATATTTATTTTTCTCCTTCTGTTAATCATTTTTGGGGAACAAGTTACTTTTATTTAATGGCAAAAAAAATTGTTCCTTGTAAACAAAGGAAATATTTCCATGTTATTTTTTGTTTTGTTTTTAGTTTTCCATTCTCAAAGGCCCATTCTTAAATTGCTATACTTACTGTACTAAAAATTTTTTAAATTATTCATCCAGAATAATGGAATTATGTGCAGATAAATTAACTATCTCACTAAGGACTCATTCCAATCTTTCAAATAGTGATACAAGTAATACAATTAAGATTTAATTTCTTTTAATACAACCTTGTAATCTTTGGGCTGGAAAACTGCATAAGGGAAGAAATCATATCTATTCTATCTTCAGGATTTAGAATATTACTCTATTGAAAGCACTCAATAAATAATTTAAAAAGGACATAATACAAGCTTATATTTTAACTACTGGCTCACAATCAATCACTTTCTCATTACAACTCCTGTCTTATTTTTTGCTATTTCAATAGCCACATAAACAATTCTTCCAGCATTTTGGTTTTTAATTTATATAGCATGTTACAGCTTACCTGATCTTCACAGTAGGTATGACCAATATTATTTTTAAAAATCGAAAATACCAGCGATTTTATCTCCTACATATAGTAGACATATTCCTTGGCCAAACAAGACCTGGGACATCATGGAGATTAATCTTTAAAATATGTGTTCATTTTCATCTTGGGGTCAACTCTAAAGGGTTATTCCCTAGCTTCAGACTTAATTTCAAGGAAACTCTTATTGTAAGAGTCATAAGACTGAGTAGGGTTGACAATTCACAAGATATTCAAGTCAGTCTTTGGTGAAATTAATTGCAACTAATATAAGCAGGATCATGCTCTCCTCGTGTCAGGATAATTTTTTTTATCCCTCTTGCTCTTAGAGATACCAGCCCAAGATGAGAAAAGCTATTATTATTAATGGAGCACAAAAACCAGTCTTCATTTAACAGGATTCCAATGGTAGCCCTAATTAGAGCATGACGGGGACATTTTACAAAAAATAAGGGATTGACTTCTTCAGCTGTCAAAGTATCTAGTTCTTAATTGCAAAGGACTAAGTTATTTGGTTAGATTCTATTGAACTGAACATGACTCATTGTGGATAATCTATTAGATGAAATGATAATGCAGAAGAAGCCAGAATAAGTAATTCTTACTTTGTTCAAAACCTTGAGTTAATTCCCACCCTCTAAAGGATGTATTAATAGCCACTTAGCTCAATTGAAATCCTGTAGCCTTGAAGCCACAGATACCACAGAAACTAGAAAGTACATGGATACTTCCAGCTAAATCTCTGCCAAAGCCCATAATGGAACCCCCTCCAGCAATCCGTGCTCCTTCTCTACTAAAGGAACAACAAGGAGTTTTTGGTGGGTTTTGGGATGTAGAGTCCTTCCAAAAATCAGGTTGCTACTGTCAAAGCTAAAAGAGAACAAAGGTCTGAAGTCAGGTCCATGGCAGCTGAAATTTTCCAATACTCTTACATTTTGGAATTCCCTTAACCTGCATGCATTATCTTTTTATGCCCTTAAAACTACTGATATTACCATTTATAGTTTAGATGACACATTTCCCCCTTCCTGAAGAAAACACTTAGTAATTGTTTTGAAGGATCTCTAAAGATATTAATATAAAGGTTAAGAGAAAGTTTTTATCATCCTTAAGAATAGAATAAACTGCTATCCTGAAAATTTCCAAATCATGATAATTTCCCATGCCATGGTACAAATGAGCAAAGGAGGCTAATGATTTTTTCTTTGAAAATATGAATCAGAGGAACCTTATATGAAATGGATTAAGCTGCAAATTGTCTTAAGAGTATAGATTAAATCTTTGAATATCTGATATGGTGCTTACCAGCTATTTTCTTGAGAACCAGTAGGCCAAATGTTTATTGCCCAATGCCATTCCATTCTTTTCCCATCTCCTTTGTATTAGAAAATTTGATTCATATTTTCCTTGTGTTCCTGTTAATAAGATCCACAGTAACAAATTTAGATGTTTTAAATATCTGTAGAATAAACTGGTTTAAGAAACTGGTATTTGGGCTCCTGATCTAAACTCTGTTACTCTGTCAATTTGGATTCTCAGAACACTGTTTTTCCTTGGATCAGATTTTGGTCACCTTAAATATAAGGAAATGGTTGTAAACACATATAATAATATATGAAATGTAACAGTCTTTTGCTCCTACAGAGACAGAAGAGTCAGGGCTTAGCCTCAGACTAAAGGAAAGTCAGTCTTCCCAGTTGTTGAGAACTTAACTCTGATTCTGGACTATGGAATACTGATCTTGATGAAGGAATGGCCCCTTGACTTTTCAACACTTTCACAATGACACAGTCACAGGAATTTCAAGAAAGTTCACCAGGCCACAACCAGAGACATAATTCTATAGGACCACTAAGCCATTAGGTGGCCTTGAAATTTCAACCAGTTCTCATGATAATATTCTAAATATATTACATGCTATTTGGCAGTCATTGCTCATACATGAATATCATGGCTTATACTTTAGTTTCTCACATAACATAGGATGGATAGATAGATAATAGCTAGATAAGTAGATTATAGATACAGATAGATAAGTGATAATTAAAAAGCTTTTAAAAACACTTGCCCTTTTGTGCTGTTATGCATAAGATCTTATATGCTTGCAATGAGTGTGTACATGTGTATGTATGTATTGTATGTATGTATGCAATTTAAAGCAAGATACAATATAATTACTCACAATTAAAAAATAATTTAAATGGCCATAAAAAATAAGAGAGTAACATCAACATTTAAAGAGCATCTAATACTTATCAAATTTTAGGTGCTTGATATGTTAATGCTTTTTATCACCACAACTCTGTAAGATGTTTATTATCATGCATATGATACAACTGAAGAAATTGACATTCAAAGCAGTTAAATAACTTTTTCTTTTTGTCACACAGTAAGTGGTGAAGATAAATTTAATGCCTGACTCCAAAACCTAAACTTATTCAATTTTACAATTTTGTGCTTCCTTTGAACTATATAAAGAATTTAATTAGCTAATTTATTAATCCAAGAGCTCATCATGCATTCAACACATTGGGCATTTGTCTTTGTCATTTATTCTTCTTGTATAATCAAAAGATAAGAACTATAAAAAAGTTTAAAACTAATCAGGATTATTAGAAATTAAAATTATTCATTCACGGATTTATATAATCTAGGATCTCTCTGCCCATTATAGACATTTAAAGATGATAATAGCTTTTTTATTCAGTTACCATGATCATAATTCTATACATGACATAGAAAATTTTGCTTCAGACCCTAATTCTTCTCTTTCCTGAAGGTCCTTTAATTTGGAGTTTTCATGCAGAGATAATACCAAAACATTGAGTTCTCTTTTGGTGCTACGACTACTACTACTTTGCTACTCCTGTTACTACTATGAACAAACATGTTATTACTTACTAGAATAATGTGTTATTACTTACTAGAAGTAACACTTCTCATGTGTTAACTTTCTAAAGTCAAACAATAATTCCATAAATACATATAATTATTTTTATGTTTCAAAACCTAGAGAGGTTAAGAAATATACACAAGGTCACACAGATAATAATTATTAGACTAGAATTTAAACCCAGGCAAGTGACTTGATACCTTCAACTATCATGCAATATCCATAACAAAATATGGGAATAAGAATTTTACACTGGACCAAAGATCTGCTGAACCATCCCTCTATCACTTACCCTCAGGTTAAGCAATGAATATCCAATATTTGGTTTTATGAGTATTCTAGTCCCAAATCAACTCACAGACATGCGAATTCAGAAATTTGATCTCAAGCAAACAGAAAATATGCCATCATGCACTATGCCATATACTATGGAATAATGTAGAGATATATTTCACAGTCTCTATTAAAATAGAGGAATTTATTAGGGAAAATAAAACACATACACACAACACAATGTAAGAGAACATGGTTTCAAATGCTAAATTTTGTAATACAGAATAAAGCATACAGAAATTCAGTGAAGGGAGAAAAATCAAAGAACAGATTAATAGCAGGAAACCAAACAGAAGAGGCATATATAATGAGGCTATAGTGTAGTCAATAGGCTACACCTTCTTCCAAACCCAAGCACCCCTTTTCCTTAATTTATTGAAGAAATCGATCAGTTATAGAGGTGTAAAGGTAATATATGTTTTTTTGTCCTTCAGTATCCTACATTTTAAATAAGAAGTTGGCACATTCTATACAAAGAGGCAGAAACTGCTCTTGCAGGAGAGGTAGCAATAACAGTTTTCTTGTATGATTTTCCAGTTGCTGTGTATGTGATTCTTATTTTCTCTATAAAATATCTTAACTTTGGCAGAGACTATTACAACATCTCCATAGATAAGATGTAATTGTTCTGGGTCTTAAAGAGCAGAGAGGATTTGTATAGGTCAAAGAAGGAAGGCTGAGACCACAAAGCAACTAAAGGATAGGAAAGGGTGTCACACATAGAAAAGCTGGGAATATTTTTGTTTAGCTGGTACAAAAAGGATGTGCAAAATAGAACAAGTTGTATGTACGTGTAGAAAGGTAGGTTAAAGTAAGGTTGTAGCAGATCTTGATTTCTAGAGTAAGAAACATGAACTTACGGGCACAAAGGATAATTTGTAAGGAAGAAATTGTATAATGCTTTAGTCAGAGATCAATGATGGCTTTGTGTTTCACTTTCTCTGCATGCCGCCTTCTTGGAACCATGCAAGAGGAATCCAGATTTTTGTTAGCTGAAATCCTACCAGTGTTCTGCTTTATATTTCCCACACTAAGCCAAGTGTTCTAGACAGTGTCTTCAAATAAATGCGGTTATGATCTTCAGTTCCTATGTAGTTGGTACTCAGTGAAGAATGTGGTCATAAGATTTGCCCTTTGATCTGGAAAAATATCATTTAACACAGCAATGCCATTTCTGCTCATTTATCCATGGGAAATTTTCAAAGTGATTGGTTGACTCCTGGAGGTCCCCCAGAGTTTTACAAAGAGTTGGTGAAGAGAAACTATTTTCATGATAATACTAAGATGTAACTTTTCCCTCTTGTTCTGTGTTGACATTTGCATTAATCGTCAAAATAATAGTTCATAACATCTTAACCGTTAAGGCAATGGCACCAAACTATATTGTCACCATTTGCAAGACTAAATCCTAAAGATTATAAGGACATAACAATAAAAATTTAGACTTTCAGGCTGGCTTCACTCTTCTTCCCCTTTATAAAATAACTTGTATCTTAAATTGCAAAAAAAGAAACAATAGCAATTCTGCATATAATGTAAGCATAATTTTTTATAGGACCTTAACTTGGAAAGAGAGAAAAAAGAAAAAATAAATAAATTTCTTAAGATTTAAGGTGCAGAGTACCATGAGAGAAGATCTCTATTCAGATATCTCAAAGATGGTGAACGAGAAAAGCCACTAGTCAGAGTGTCTCTGCAAAAAAGACAGATTTTAGAACAAAGTAAAAAAAATAAACTAGCAGAAAAACATACAGCAGGCGAGGGTCGGAAGGAAGGGTGCCTGAAACTACAGGAGACGCCACGGGAAGATGTTGAGGAGGAGGACTGGAAGGAGAAATGTCCCCGAGAGGCTTGGACACCAGCAACAACGGTAGGTGGAGCAGATAACTTTCCCCTCCTTTGCATCTCGGACTGTTGGTGGGCTCCTGAGTGGTTGGAGAGACCTGTCAACAGCAGCCCAGAGACGGTCGCTGCCAGTGAGCAGTGAGCCCCTTGCGGACATGGTGCCAGGCTCCCAGCTCCCTTGGGGCACCTCCCCGCATGCAGACCCTAGCCTATCAGCAGACACCCTATTGCTCCATTCTCTCCTTCCCCTTCCCTACCTGTCGGTGCCCAGAGAGACAATTTACCCATCACACGGAGGCATCTCCAAGGAATGGGACTTTTCCTTTTGGGGTCTTACAGCAGACTGAGGGGTACTCAGACTGCAAACTCCCTACCCGCCAGCCCTCCCAGGTGCTGCTGGCCTGGCGTCTCCAGGAGAGCGGGGCAAATCCTGAGGTGGAGTGAAATCAATCCAGCTTGGGCACCTTGTAGGTGATTTGAGACCAGAACCCCTCCCCCTGGCAGAGTTAGGGATTAATCTCCACAGCCCAGGAGAAAGGCCTGCAGATCAGACCCTGTACACCCAGGTCACGATCGCACAGAAGGGAGATCTGTGAAAGAGCCTACTGAGGAGTGAGTGCCTTCAGGGGGCAGATCAGTGTGCCTGAGTGGCAAGCCTCCTCCCAAAAGAGGTACGTACACTGAGCTCAGGCTGCGATCCTGGATAGGGAACCTCCCGGCCCACGATACAGCCAGGGGAGATCCATCAGCCTGAGGTCCTGCCTGCTGGCAGAGGCCACAGAGAAGGCATGGAATGAGGGAAGGTGGAGGGGAGCGAGACCTTCTTTGGAGTGTGGGTCTTGGACAGCCCCACGCCCCAAGCCCAGACTTTTCAGCTGAGTGGAGCCATTTCAGCCCTTCCTGGGATCTTTGCACAGAAGCAAAGAACAGACCTTTGACCCCTGCTGACAGCATTTGTGGAGCCTGAGGGCAGGCTTACACAACCCAGCCCCACCCACACTCATTTGCAGACCTGCCCCCACTGAGGTGGAGAATAAGGACACACCTGGAAGTCCCAGGACCCCACCAACCACCCTAGGCACAAGAGGGCCTCTCCAGAGGAACAAGAGCTGGATGCAGGACCCAAAAACAGCACTGCAGCTAGCTCCTTCCAACAAGTGACACCTACTGACAGGGAGGTCATTCTGCACACCCTTTTACCGCATCTACTGATTCATCATAAAGGGTATGGTCGAATCTCACCCACAAACACCACCTACTGGCTCAGAGACTAAACAGGGCGTGTCATTATCCAAACGAAAATCTAAAGGCAAGAAGGAACAACTGATCAAGATGGGAAGGAACCAGCAAAAGAACTCTGGAAGTATGAAGACTCAAACGGAAAGCACACCCCCAAAGAGGAACAACAGCTCCCTAGCAATTGACATTAACCAAACTCAGAACAGTAAAATGACAGAAGAAGAATTTCAAACATGGATTATAAGAAAACTGAATGATATGCAGAAAAAATGGATAACCAACACAAAGAAACCACAAAAAAAGTCCAGGACTTGGATGAAAAATGCACTAAAGAAATTGAAATATTACACAAAAATCAAACTGATCTCCTGGAAATGAAGGACTTATTGAGGAACTACAAAACACAGTGGAAAGCCACAAGAATAGGGTAGATCAAACAGAAGAAAGAATCTCAGAGTTTGAAGACAATTTCTTCCAATTAAATAACTCAGTCACAGAGATCGAGCAGAAAATTAAGAGAAAAGAAATAAGCCTACAAAAATGTGGGATTATGTGAAAAAACTGAACCTGAGGGTGATAGGGGTTCCGGAAGGTGAAGAAGAAAACACGCAAGGGCTGGATAAGCTATTTGAAGAATTAATAGAGGAGAATTTCCCATGCCTTGCTAAAAATCTAGATATAGAGGTGCAAGAAGCTCAACAGACCTGAGGAAGATTCAATGCAAATAGGAAGACCACATCATGCAATCATCAGATTGACCAAAATATCCAATAAAGAGGCCCTTCTACAAACTGTAAGGTGAAAGAAACAAGTACATACAAAGGAAAGCACATCAGAATAACTCCAGATTTCTCAACAAAAACCTTACAAGCAAGAAGAGACTGGGGCCCCATTCTCAATCTTCTGAAACAGAATAATGCTCGGCCTAGAATCTTGTACCCTGAAAAACTAAGTTTCATATATGAAGGGGAAATAAAGACCTTCTCAGATAAGCAAAGACTGAGAGAATTCACCAAGACAAGACCAGCTCTCCAAGAAGTACTCAAAACGGAATTACACAAGGATCACCACAATAAACACTCTTGAATGTAAAACCACTCAAAAGTTAAAGATCAAAGGCGAGATTCCACATGGCTCAAGAGAGAAGACAAAGCAACAAAATGCAACGCAACAGAATGAACAGTAATTCACCCCACTTATCGGTTGTCTCAATAAATGTGAATGGCTTCAACTCCACTCTCAAGAGACATAGGCTGGCCAAATGCATTAAAAAAAAGAAAAAAAAAAAGGCAAGCATCTTCTGTCTCCAGGAAACGCATCTAACCTACAAGAATGCATTTAGACTCAAAGTAAAGGGGTGGAAATCAATATTTCAAGCAAATGGAAGCCAAAAGAAGGCTGGTGTGGCAGTTTTGATCTCAGAAAACTTAGTTTTTAAATCAACAAAAGTAATAAAAGACAAAGAGGGTCACTATATAATGGTGAAGGGTACACTTCAACAAGAAGACATAACAATTCTAAATATGTATGCGCCCAACTTAGGTGCACCCAGATTCATAAAGCAAACTCTACTTGATCTAAATAAAGTGATAAACAGCAACAACATAATAGTCGGAGATTTCAACACCCCACTGACAGCACAGGACAGATCCTCCAAACAGAAAATTAACAAAGAAACAATGGACTTAAACAGAACTCTAGAACAAATGGACCTGACTGACATTTACAGGACATTCTACCCAAAACCCACTGAATATACATTCTTCTCTCTGCTCATGGGATGTTCTCTAAGACTGACCATATTCTACAACATAAAGCATGTCTCAAAAAATTTTAAAAAATAGAAATTATATCATGCACCTTCTCAGATCACAGTGGAATAAAAATAGAAATCAACCCCGACAGAAACTCTCATCTCTACACAAAGTCATGGAAATTAAACAACCTTCTGCTGAATGATTCCTTCATAAATGAGGAAATAAAGATGGAAATCAAAAGATTCCTTAAACTAAATGACAAAAATGACACAAGTTATCAAAATCTGTGGGACACAGCCAAAGCAGTCCTGAAAGGAAAGCTTATTTCCATAATGTCTATATCCAAAAGTCAAAAAGAGCACAGACAACCTAACAAATTGACTCAAAGAACTGGAAAAAGAAGAACAGACCAACCCCAAACACAGCAGAAGAAGGGAAATTAATAAGATCAAAATCAGAACTAAATGAAATTGACAACAGGGAAACTATATGGAAGATTAATAAAATAAAAAGTTGGTTCTTTGAAAAAATAAACAAAATTGACACGCCTTTGGCTAAACTAATGAAAAACAGAAAAGAAAAATCTCTGATAAGCTCCATTAGGAACAAAAAAGGAGAAGTTAACAACCGATGCCAAGGAGATTCAAGATATAATTTATGAATATTACAAAAACCTTTATGCAGACAAACTGGAAAATGTAGAGGAAATGGACAAACTTTTAGAAACACACAGCCTCCCTAGGCGCAACCAGGAAGAAACAGAAGTCCTGAACAGACCAATATCAAGGACTGAAATTGAAACAGCAATAAAAACCATTCCAAAAAAGAAAACTCCTGGACCAGAGGGTTTCACACCCGAATTTTACCACACCTACAAAGAACTGGTGCCCATTCAGCAGAAATTATTCCACAATATCAAGAAGGATAGATTCCTCACCAACACATTTTATGAAGCCAACATAACCCTGGTACCAAAACCAGGAAAGGATGCAACAAAAAAGGAAAACTACAGACCAATATCCCTTATGAATATAGATGCAAAAATTCTCAACAAAATTCTAACTAACCGAATCCAGGTCCTTATAAAGAAAATAATCCTTCATGACTAAGTGGGCTTCATCCCAGACATGCAGGGATGGTTCAACATACACAAATCTACAAACATAATTCACCACATAAACAGAAGCAAAAACAAAAACCATATGATTCTCTCAATAGACACAGAAAAAGCATTTGACAAAATTCAACAGCCTTTTATGATAAGAATGCTTAACAAAATAAGCATAGACGGGGCTTACCTAAAAGTGATACAAGACATTTATGACAAACCCACAGGCAGAATCGTACTGAATGGGGAAAAATCGAAAGCATTCCCACTTAGAACTGGAACCAGACAAGGTTGCCCACTCTGTCCACTTCTATTCAACATAGTGCTGGAAGTCCTGGCCACAACAATCAGGCAAGAGAGTGGAATTAAAGGCATACAAATGGGAACAGAAGAGGTCAAACTCTCACTATTTGCTGATGACATGATATTATATCTAGAAAATCCCATGGATTCAGCCAAGAGGCTCCTGGAATTGATAAATGAATTTAGTAAAGTCTCAGGATATAAAATTAATGCACACAAATCAGAGGCTTTCATATACACCAATAGCAGTCATACTGAGAACCAAATCAAAGACTCAATTCCCTTCACAATAGCAACAAAGAAAATAAAGTATCTAGGAAGGTCTTTAACTAAGGAGGTAAAAGACCTCTACAGGGAGAACTATGAAACATTGAGGAAGGAAACAGCAGAGGACACAAACAGGTGGAAAACCATACCTTGCTCGTGGGTCGGCAGAATCAACATCGTTAAAATGTCTATACTACCCAAAGTGATCTACAGATTCAATGCAATCCCTATTAAAATACCAACATCATTCTTCACAGATGTAGAAAAACTAATTTTATGCTTTGTATGGAACCAGAGAAGACCCCACACAGCAAAAAGAATTCTAGGCAATAAAAACAAAATGGGAGATATCAATTTACCAGATTTCATACTTTATTATAAGGCTGTAGTAATCAAAAAAGCTTGGTACTGGCACAAAAATAGAGCCATTTACCAGTGGAACAGAACTGAGAACCCAGACATAAAACCATCCTCATATAGCCAGCTAATCTTTGACAAAGCAGACAAAAACATACACTGGGGAAAAGAATCCTTATTCAATAAATGGTGCTGGGAAAACTGGATAGCCACGTGTAGAAGACTGAACTAGGATCCACACCTTTCACCTCTCACAAAAATCAACTCACACTGGATAACAGATTTAAACCCAAGGAGTGAAACTATTAGAATTCTAGAGGAAAATGTTGGAAATACTCTTCTAGATATTGGCCTAGGCAAAGAATTTATGAAGAAGACCCCAAAGGCAATCACAGCAACAACCAAAATAAATAAATGGGACCTGATCAAATTAAAAAGCTTCTGCACAGCCAAAGAAACTGTCACAAGAGCAAACAGGCAACCCACAGAATGGGAGAAAATTTTTGCATGCTACAAATCCGACAAAGGGCTGATAGCCAGAATCTATTTAGAACTCAGAAAAATCAGCAAGGAAAAATCAAACAACCCTGTCAAAAAGTGGGCAAAGGACATGAACAGAAACTTTTCAAAAGAAGACAGAATAATGGACAAAACACATATGAAAAAATGCTCAACATCTCTAATCATCAGGGAAATGCAAATCAAAACCACAATGAGATATCACTTATGTCCAGTGAGACTGGCCTTTATCAAAATGTCTCAAAACAGTAAATGTTGGCATGGAAGCGGATAGATAGGAACTCTCATACACTGCTGGTGGGACTGCAAACTAGTGCAACCTCTGTAGAAAGCAGTATAGAGATACCTTAAAGAGATACAAGTAGAAGTACCATTCGATCCAGCAATCCCATTACTGGGCATCTATCCAAAAGGTCAAATGATACTCTATAAAAAAGACACCTGCACCCGAATGTTTATAGCAGCACAATTCACAATTGCAAAGATGTGGAAACAACCCAAGTGTCCATCAATACATGAGTGGATTAATAAAATGTGGTATATGTATACCATGGAGCACAACTCAGCTTTAAGAAACAATGGTGATATAGCACCTCTTGTATTCTCGTGGATAAAGCCAGAAAGCATTCTGTTAAGTGAAGTATCCCAAGAATGGAAAAACAAGCACCACATGTACTCACCATCAAATTGGTATTAAGTGATCAACACATAAGTGCATACATAAGAATAACATCTATTGGATATCAGGCAGGGGGGAGAGGGGAGGGCGGAAGAGGGGATGGGTATATGCATACACAAAGGGTGCGATGCACACCATCCTGGGGATGGACATGCTTGAAGCTTGGACTTGGGGGGGAAAGGGGGGGTCAAGGGAAACATACATAACTTAAACATCTGTACCCCCATAATATGCTGAAATAAATAAATAAATAAAAGATATCCCTAGACTCGTCCTTAAGGAATCTTCTCCACCTCCCTTTCACTACATAGAAAAGGAAGTAAATAAAGATAATGAGGTCCATATTCTGATCATGAGAACAGGATTGACAATCAGACAAATTGAAGCTTGTTAGATTGAAGCTTGTTACTCACAAACTGAATGACTTTTGACAAGTTTCTTAACCTCCCTGAACCCCCGTTTCATCTCCTACAACAAGGGACTTACAGTAATATTATGTCTTATTATATCTATCTCATAGTTTGCTGTATCAAATTACTGCATGTAAGGTGCATAGCCTCAGAAACTACCTTGAAATAGGCAGAATTTTAAGATGATCCCTAATGACCCTCACCCTATGTAATCTTGAGTATGAGTGGAACTTATGAATATGGTGAGATATTATTCCCATGATTCTGTTACTTGGCATAAGGGATTGTGCTGATGCAATCAAGGTTACTATGTAGTTGACTTGGAGTTAATGAAAAGGGAAATTATATAGGTGAGGCTGACCTAATTGCAAGTCCTTAAAATCTGGATTTAGAGGTAGTTCATAGACAGAGGAAATCAGAGATTTGACATCAGAGAGATGTGCTCCTTTTAGCCTAAAACTGACTATGGGAGCCACATGGCAAAGAATTGCAGACGGTCTCTAGGAGATGAAAGCATTTCCCAGCTGACAGCTAGCAAGAACACTGGTATCTCAGTCTTACATCTGCAATGAACGCAAGAATTCTTCCAATAACCTGAATGAATGTGAAAGTAAATTCTTCACCAAAGCCTCTAGATGATAACTTCGCTTGACCAACACTTTGATTTTAGTCTTAGAAAATACAGAACAGAGAACCCACCCACACCATCCTCACAACTCTGACCTACAGAACCATGAGGTAATAACAGTGTTGTTTATGCTGCTAAATTTGTAAGTATTTTATTATGCAGGATTGGAAGGCTAAAATACACCCAATATGGGTACCAGTAATATAAACCTGCCTCTCCAAAATCATTAATCAATCTTTACTACCTACTGCACTGGTTCTCACATTAAAATACATGAAAATCACCCAGGCAATTTGAAATATGCAAATTTTTTGGCTGTGCTCCCTGAGATCAAGACTCGGGAGGTCAATGGAGAAGCAGAGGAACTTCAAGTTTAGCTAGCATTCCTGATGACTGGAACTGACTGATGAAACAGTCACTTGCTTGTTTGGAAATCTTTGACCAAGTGTTTGGTTCTTTTTCCCCTTAAGTATATAGCAGCCGCCTTTCTAGGAATCACTTTCTACACTGTAGCCACATTGATTGTCTTTCACTTCCTGGAATACATTAGGTTTTATTCTACCTCAGGGCCTTTGCCCACACTCTGCTGGAAATGATTTTTCTCCACCATTCTCATCAATTCTATGACACCTTCCAACCACCAAATGTCTCACCTAGTTATCTTCTACATATTTTTTTGAGTCTTCCCTTAAGTATTACTCTTCATGGAAGCCTTCTCTGACTCCTCAGACCATATCAGTCTCCCCACTGTTATAAGAACTTGAAAGCCTTCATACATTATTGCAATTTGCAATATACATTTATTATGTGATTGTTTGAATAGTATCCCTCTCTCCCTCAGAACTGAGCTCCATTAAGCAGAAATCATATTGGTTTTGCTCAACCTGGACACCTAGAAGGTACCTTCTATAATGCCTGACCCAAGTAGGTACTCAACAAATATTTGTTCAATGAGTAAATGTTTGAAAGGGTTGTATGAGCTCAGAGTGTACATGTTGCTTGAAGCAGTCCACTGCAGCCCTCATCTGCCCCAGCAAAAATTCTCTCTGCTCTTGAGCCTTGATGATTTTTTTCTGAAGAGCCATTTTGGCAGCAGGATGCCAGCTCCGCAGCCACAGAATATAGTTGTGATGGTTTGGCCCTCCAGTTCTAGGGTGAGCAAGAGCTGTGCCAGACTTTCATGCTCCAACAGATCCTGAATCCTTACATGCTCGAGGCGTACATAGGGTTTGCCAGAGAATAGAGCATCTTCGGGGACTAGCACTCTCTTCTCAACTCTATGGTTATTTCTTAGCTAGTCAATCACTTGCTGCAGACTTGGAGGGTCACAGTTTGTTCCACCTTAAGCTGGACCAAAACATTCTTCCTGTCCTGAACACACAGGGTCAGTTTACGTGGGCATGCTCCAACTGTTCCATTCTTCCTTTTCTCTCCCCCAAAGTTTGCTTTCTTGAACTGCAGCCATTTTCTCCAATGCCTCCAGCTCCCCCATCCCTTTAAAAACACTGCATGAAGCACTGCAGGCTTACTTTTTTTTTGATTGATTTCAGTTGTCAGGCTTTCCCCATTACTCCACTTCCAGGGTCACCATGATTTTTTTAGAAACACGTTTTGAAAGCATCTGCTTCTGAGAAGGTTTATGGATAAAATCAGCTGTGAGACAACCAGCTGCCCATGGCAGGAGGAACCCAGCCACCTTGCTGCTCTAGGACAGCTGGTTGGCTTTAACAAAATATCAAAATGACTCCTGAGAAAGTATGAAGAAATAGTTGTTTAACTACCAAAATTTTGTCATCCTTGCCATGAAATGGGAAGTGAGAAAGTCATGTTTGTGTACGTGCAATGCAAATTGAAAGTTAAAATAAAATGGTTTGCATTTCTAAAATGTGTTAAAAATGTCCTTGCCTCTTGACCCACTCATACATTTTGGAATTGATTCCAAGGAAATAATCTGAAATGTCCCCAAAGATTGCACAGCAAGTTGTTCATCACTGTTACTTATAATAGCAAAAACTTGGGAAATAACCTAAATGTCCTCAATTTGGTAATTCTTAAAAATTATATAAATCTATGTATGAGGTATCTAAAACAGTCAAATTCATGACGACAGACAGTAGAATGCCTGGACAGAGGGAGAAGTAGGGAGCTGTTCAATGGGTATAAAGTTTCAGTTATGCAAGATGAATGCATTCTACAGATCTTCTTTCCAACATAGTGTTATAGTAACAATACTGTACTGTGCACTTAAAAAATTTGTTAAGAAAGTAGATCTTATGTTGTGCTCTCGCACTCTCTCTCTCTCTCTCTCACACACACACACACACACACACACACACACACACCCCAAAGATGCTCTAGGAAACTTTTGGAGATGACGGGTATATTTATGACCTTGATTGTAGTGATGGCTTCATGGGCATATGCATATGTCTAAAGTCATCAAATTACATGTATTAAATATGTTCAGTTTTTGTATATTAATTGTACCTCAGTAAAGCTGTTAAAAATCTATGCTCTAAAACATGTGAATATGTAATTATTCTTTATAAAAATATTTAAGAACATGAGGATTGAATATAATGTGCAAAGTTTTAAATGATAGTTAATAGAATAGTATTTATAATATTATCCCAATTTTGTAAAATAAAAACATACACGTACATGCATTTCTGATGTGCATGTAACAGAGAGGGAGAAAATGGGAGAGAGAAGGATAGAGAAAAAAATATGTTAATATTCCTTCAGTTAAATAAAGCAAATAGCCAGCATTTTGCATCATACCTTGCTGGGTAGCGAATCCCACCATGGAAATTAATTGTCGGAAATTTGGTATTTAAGCAAAGATTAAGAAATTTTCTTTGTGAAAAATAAGGCTCTAAAGCAACAAGTAGATACCCCAGTGGAAACAGTATGTATAAACAGTTAAGAACCAGCAACCTGAGAGAAGAAAAATTAAAACTGGATGTCAATTATACCAAGAGTTACTCTCAAATTTCTTACTGAGTAGAAACAGAAAGTTTTTGTATAAACTGTAGTGTACAACATTATAATTATTTTCTAAATACTCATGTATAATGTCTTAGTACAATATGTAAGCATATTATTCTCCTGCCAGAAACCGTATGCAGTGATTTAAACAAAAATCTTTTTATTATTTTAAAAACCCAAGGTAAAGAGTCATTATAATGGTGTCTCTCAAACTTTAATATACTTCAGAATCACCTACATGGAGGGCTTATTAAAATATAGATAATATGTCTCCTCTCCCAGAGTTTCAGATTCAGTAAGTCTGGGATGGGGCCCTGGAATTTTCATTTCTAACAAGTTCATAGGCAATGCTGATGCAGGTGATCTCATGTGCGGCATTGTAAAATAGAACCACAGTTCTGACCTGGTCACTGCTATCTTGGGCCAGTTCCCATTTCACTTCATGAAGGAACAAAATACCACAGAGAAGGCACTAAACTTGAAATCAAAATACCAAAGTCTGCGTCCTGGTTTTACTAGATAAGACATAAAACAAAATCCCTTAGCACTGTGATCTTAATTGTCTATATCTATATTATTGGAGTAATAATTGCTACTATATCTTTTTGAGTTATTATAAAGATAACTAAGGAAACATACATCAAAGGCCTTAATAATCAATTAATTGCTTTAGAAATATAAATTCCTATTATATTTATCAGTTTCAATGATTATAAAATGATGAACTTGAACTTCATTGTAAGGTCCTAAGCTTAGGTCAAACCCACATATGGTTCCTGAAAGTCTCGAGTAGGCTAAAGAAAGATGATCAAATAAAACCCCCACACATTATCTTGAGAATTCTGCTTCCTTCATTACCAGCCTTCCCATCATTGTTACTACCACCTTCACTATCACATGACCGAGGCAAGTTTTTGAGCCTCCAACTCAACTAAAATTCCCTGTAAGAATTAGATCTCCATTTATATACGTAACATAAAAAAAATGGTAATAATCTTTTTTTTTTTTTTTTGCCACTTACAAGTTTTAGGGGAGTGTCACTTTTCCCAACATCTACGCACCCTTGAAAGGCAGAGAGCCTTTCATACTTTTCACCGTACACTAAAACATCCCTATCCTGATAGTTTTACTGCTTCCAGTGTAACCTGTACTAGCAATGAATACGAAAGATTCTCGGACACAGCCTTAGACTTAGGCACCAAATCCTATCAATGATGGCACCTTTAAACGATAGGCAGTTCAGTTTTTATTTTCTCATTTAAATTGACATGACAATTCAAAGAAATATATTTTATTGCTTCCAAACTTAAACCAATATTATACTGCCTCAAGACTACCCATGTTATTAGCAGAAAATTGTTATTTCAGAGCTATTCATATGAATAGCAGTATTATAGATCAGCATTATTCTGTTAACACAACTCCCCATCAGTAATAACATTAATGTAATAAATTTTTTTCACGTTCTCAAGTTTGAACTAGAGGAGAAGGTTTTAAGCTGCTAATTTTTTCTCAGGGACTTTCTTCTGGGCCTTGAGGCATGTAAACCCCTTGGATAGAAGGATTTTTCACACTCCTTAAGTACGCACTTAAAGGAGTTGTGCTGAACAGCACTTGGTTCCTTTGTGGTTTGTCAATGCCTAAAATGAAACCCTATATCTATTATTAGTAGAATGGTGAAAGAGTGGAATATAGGTTGTGACCAGCATCAGTTCAAATCCTGATTATATCCTCATGGCAAATTATGAAGTTAAGAGTTATTTTACTTTTCCCTCTTTACCCACTTTTTTTTATTGTGAAAATGTTACAGGGGTACAAATATTTTGGTTACATGGATCGCTTTTGTAATACTTGCGTCATGGCTGTAAGTGTGCTCACCATGCTGAAATAGTGTTCACTGTACCCATTAGGTAGGTTTTTGTCCCTCCCCTCACATCACACCCCCTCTTCTCAAACCCCCTCCCCCCTGCTTGATTTCCACTGAGCTTTATATTCAACTGTGCGCATGTCTGCTCATCAATTAGTTATGGTTTAAGAGTGAGTACATGTGGTATTTGTCCACTCTTAGGATACTTCACGTAGGAAAATGATCTCCAGTTCCATCCAAATTGTTGCAAAATTGTTGCATTAATTCATCCATCTTCACGGCTGAGTAGTACGCCATGGAATACGTATACCATATTTTTTTTAATCCACTGACAAACTGATGGGCACTTGGGCTGATTTCACATCTTTGCAGTTGTGAAATGTGCTGCAATAAACATTCAACCGCAGGTGTCTTTTTGATAAAATGACTTCTTTTCCTTTGGGTAGATACCAAGTAGTGGGAGTGCTGGGTTGAATGATAAGTCTCTAAGTTCTCTGAGGAATCTCCATACTGTTTACCATAGGGGTTGTACTAATTTGCAGTCCAACCAACATTAGATAAGCATTCCATTCTCTCTGCATCCATGCCAACATCTGTTGTTTTTGAACTTTTTAATGAAAGCCATTCTAACTACTGGAGGTGTGTGGGAAGGAGAAATGAAACCCCCACCTGCTGCCATCGCTGGGGCCCAAGTTTCTCCAGATTGATTTCTGTTGATACCTTTTTTCAATTTTCTTGTTCTACTTCTGAATTTCTTTCCATGAAGTCTCCAGCAGGTTCTGGCACATTTCCCCCCAAACTAGTCCTGAGCTGTTCTCATCCACCCTCTCCTCTATTTGAAACCCTTTTTTCCCTCCAGAATGATATGGCAACCAATGGCTCTAGTCAGCCATCTTTTGAGGGAAGCCCCATATATATTTTAAAATTATTTTTTCTATTTCTTTGAAGAATTTCATTGGTATTTTGATGGGGATTGCATTGAATTTGTAGATTGCTTCGGGTAGTATGGATGTTTTATGAATAACAATATTGATTCTTCCAATCTATGAGCATAGAACATCTTTCCATTTTTTATGTCCTCTTCAACTTCATTAATCAATGTTATTTATAGTTTTCATGCTAGAGATCTTTCACTTCTTTAGTTAAGTTTATCTCAGATATTTAATTCTTTTTGTAGCTATTATAAATATGATTATTTTCTTGGCTTCTTTTTCAGATTGTTTACTGTTGGAATAGAGAAATGTTACTGATTTTTGTACATTGATTTTTGCATTCTGCAACATTACTGAATTTGTTTATCAGTTCTAATATTAAAATAGTTTTTGGGTATTCTTCAGGTTTCTCTAGATACAAGATCATATAATTTGCAAACCAGGATAATTTGACTTCTTCCTTTGAAATTTGGATGCCTTTTATTACTTTCTCTTGTATGATCACGTTAGCTAGAAGTTCTACTACTATGTTGAATAACAGTAGTGAAAGTGGGCATACTTGACTTGCCCCAAATGTTAAAGGAAAGGCATTCAGCTTTTCCCCATTCGATGTGATGCCAGCTGTGGGTATGAGGTGAGTTCCTTCTATACCCAGTTTTTTGAGAGTCTTTATCATGAAGGGATATTGATTTTATCAAATTCTTTTTCAGCACCAAGTAAAATGATCATACAGTTTCTGTCCTTTGGTTGATATTTTGTATCACATTGATGAATTTGTATATGTTGAACCACCCTTGCATGCATGGGATGAATCCCACTTGATCATGAGGAATAAGCTTTTTAATGTGTTGATTAATTCAGTTTGCTAGTATTTTATAGAGTATTTTTGAATGTATGTTCATCAGATATATTGGCCTATAGTTTTATTTTTTTATTATGTCTTTTTTTGATTTGGTATCAGAGTGACACAGGCCTCATAGAATGAGTTTAGGAGTATCCCTTTCTCCTTAATTTTTTGGAATATTTTAAGTAGGATTGGTATTAGTGTTTTGATTTCTTGGTAGAATTAAACAATGAAGCCATCAGCTCCTGGGCTTTTCTTTGATGAGAGACTTTTTGATTACTGCTTCCATCTCATTAATTGTTATAGTCTTATTTAGGTTCTGGATTTATTCCTGGTTCAATCTTGGTAGGTTGTATGTGTCTAGGAATTTATCTATTTCTTATAGGTTTCCAATTTCTTGGTGAATAATTGCTAATAGTAGCCTCAAATGCACCCTTGGATGTGTGCAACATCAGTTGTAATATCTCCTTTTTCATCTCTGATTTTATTTATTTGAGTCTTTTCTCTTTTCTTCATACTTAGTCTGGCTAAAGATGTGTCTGTTTTGTTTATCTTTCAAAAAACCAACTTGTTTTATTGATGTGTTGTATTTTTTCTTTCAATTGTGTTTATTTCTGCTCTGATATTTATTATTTCATTTCTTCTACTAATTTTGTTTTTGGTTTGCTCTTGCTTTTCTAGTTCTTTGAGATGCACCATTAGGTTGTTTATTTGAAGCTTTTCTACTTTTTTGATGTAGGCATTTGTTGTTATAAACTTCCCTCTTATTACTGCCTTTTCTGTATCCCATGGATTTTTATATGTTGTCTTTTCATTTTCATTTGTTTAAAAAAATTTTATACTTCCTTCTTATCTCTCCATTGATCCACTATTCATTCAGGAGCATATTGTTTAATTTTGATGTGTTCGTATATTTTCCAATGTTCCTCCTGTTATTAATTTCTAGTTTTATTCCATTGTGTTCAGGGAAAATACTTGGTATGATTTCAATTTTTTGGAATTTTTTTTAGAATTGTTTTTTTGCCTAGCAGATAGTCTGCCCTTAAGGATGATTCATGAGCTGAGGCAAAGAACATATTCTGCAGCTGGTAGATGAAACATTCTGTAAATATCTATTAGGTACATTTGGTCTAATAGATTAAGTCTAATGTTTCATTGTTGATTTTTTGTCTGGATGACCCATCCAATGCTGAAAGTGGAGTGTTGAGGTCTCTAGCAATTTTTGTGTTGGGGTCTATATCTCTCTTTAGCTCTGATAATATTTGCTTTCGATATCTGTGTGCTTCAATGTTGGGTGCATATATACAGAGATAATTTTTATATCTTCTTGATAAATTGACCCCTTGATCATCATATAATGACTGTCTTTGTCTCTTTTTACAGTTTTTGTCTTGAAATCTATTTTGTCTGATAGAAGTATAGGTAGTCTCGCTCTTTTTGCTTTCCATTTCACATTCAATGCTATTATTCATAGGTAAGAACTTACTACTGCCATGTTGTTATTTTATTTCTGGTTGTTTTGTGGTCCTCTCTTTCTCTTCTACTTCCTTTCTATCTTCCTTTGTTAAAAGGGATTTTCTCTCATAGTGTGTTTTAATTTCTTTTTTTTTTTATTTTTTTATTTTTATTTATTTATTTATTTTTTTTTTTTGAGACAGAGTCTCACTCTCTTGCCTGGGGAGAGTGCCGTGGCGTCAGCCTAGCTCACAGCAACCTCAAACTCCTGGGCTCGAGCAATCCTACTGCCTCAGCCTCCCGAGTAGCTGGGACTACAGGCATGCACCACCATGCCCGGCTAATTTTTTTTTTCTGTATATATTTTTAGCTGTCCAGTTAATTTCTTTCTATTTTTTGGTAGAGACGGGGTCTCGCTCTTGCTCAGGCTGGTCTCGAACTCCTGAGCTCAGAACGATCCACCCACCTCGACCTCCCAGAGTGCTAGGATTACAGGCGTGAGCCACCACGCCCGGCCTTAATTTCTTGATTTTCATTTGCGGTTTATCTTTTGTAGGTGTTTTGATTTGAGGTCACCATGAGCTTGCCAAAAACATTTTATAACCAATTATTTTAAACATACGACAACTCTGCTTATAAACAAACAAGCAAAGAGAAATCTAACAGAAATTTTATGCTTTAACTCCATCCCCCTACACACTTTTTAACTTTTTGTTGTTTCCATCCATATCTTTTTATACAATTTATCTTTCAGAAAGTTGTTACATTTGATTGATTTATCTTTTAGTCATCTTACTCAAGATATAATTTATTTATACACTGTAATTACAGCAATAGAGTATTCTGTGTTTGTGTCCTTATTGTTACTAGTGAGTTGAATACCTTCAGATGATTTTGTATTATTCATTACCACTCTTTTCTTTCAGATTAGAAAATTGCTTTTAGTATTTTCCGTAGGACAGATCTAACATTGCTGAAATCTCTCAGCTTTTTTTAGTATGGGAAAGTCTTTATTTCTCCTTCATGTTTAAAGGATATTTTTTCAGGATCTAATATTCTAGGGTTAGGATTTTTTCATTAAGCACTTCAAATATGTTGTCATTCTCTTCTGGCCTGTAGGTTTCCACTGAGAAATCTGCTGCCAGATGTATTGGAGATCCTTCATATGTTGTTTTTTTTCTTTTCTCTTATTTCCCTTAGGAGATTTTCTTTATCTGTGACCTTTGGGAGCTTGATTATTAAATGCCTTGAGGTAGCCTTTTTTGGGTTAATTCTGTTTGGTTTTCTATGACCTTCCTGAACCTGAATATTGATATCTTTCTCTAGGTTTCAAAAATTCTCTGTTACTACTTCTTTGAATAAATTGTTTACCCAAATCTCTCTGTGTACCTTCTCTTTGAGGCCAGTAATAACTCTTAGATTTACTCTTTTGAGGCTATTTTCTAGATCTTGCAGGTGTGCTTCATTGTTATTTTTTTTTAATGTTTTCTCTTCTGACTATGTATTTTCCAATAGCCTATACTCAAGCTCATTAATTCTGTCTTCTGCTTGGTCTATTCTGCTATTGAGAAACTCTGATGCATTTCTCAGTTTGTTAATTGAATTCTTAAGCTCTAGAATTTCTGCTTGATTTTTTTTTTTATTATTATTTCAACCTCTTTGTTAAATTTCTCTGAGAGGCTTCTGAATTTCTTTTCTGTGTTGTCTTGAAGCTCACTGAGCTTCCTCAGGAGAGCCGTTTTGAATTCTTTGTCTGAAAGGTCACCTATCTCCATCATTCCAGAATTGGTCAGTGGTACCTTTTTAGTTCATTTGGTGAAGTCATGTCTTCCTCAATGTTCTTGATGCTTGTGGATATTCATCGATGTCTGGGTATTGAAGAGTTAGCTATTTATTTCAATCTTCACAGTCTGGGCTTGTTTGAACCTGTCCTTCTTGAAAAGGCTTTCCTGATATTCCAAAAGAATTGAATGTTGCTGTCTAAGTCTTGGTCACTGGAGCCATATCAGCACTGGGGGCATCCCAAGCCCAATAATTCTGTGACTCTTGCAGACTTCTGGTGGTACTGTCTTGCCAGACTTGGGGAAGATATGGGAGAATTACCTGTATTACCAGGCAAAGTCTCTCACTCTCTTCCCTCACTCTCTGTGCTGGGCTGCCGGAAATGGGGGAAGAGTAATGTGGGCCACTCCCTTGTGGCCACCAGCACCTAGCCACATTTGAAGCTACTCCAGTTTCACCCAAAGCCAATGGTGACTATTGCCTGCCTACCTCTGTTTATTCAAAGCTCAAGTTTCTTTAGTAAGGTGGTGGTGAATCCTGCCAGGAATGGGTGCTTCCCTTCAAGACAGCATGTTTCCTTCTGCCCCAGCATGGGTCTAGAAATGCCTTTCAAGAACTAAGGCCTAGACTCAGGGGCTTCAGTTGTCTGTTTGGTATTTTATTTTACTGTGGCTGAACTGGTACTTAAGTTGCAAAACAAAGTCCTCTGAACTTTTCCCTTTCCTTTTCTCAAGTGAAAGAAGACTCTCCCTGAGCCAGGCTGCCTACAATTAGACAGAGAGGGGGACACAGGCACTGGCTTGGTCACCACCGCTGGTGTCTCACTTGGTCATGTGCACCCTGAGTCCACTAGCTCTGAGCCAGTACAGCTGCAGAAATTTCCCAAGGACTTCAGCTTTTGTGGCCCACCTGCCTTAGGAATTTAGACTGGGTCCCAGGCTGTTTCTTGTCAGCCAGTTGGTAGTGGGGCTAGCTGGAACTCAAGTTTGGGGATGGACGATTTCTCTCTGGCTGGGCTGGTCAAAATTCTCCCTTTATGGGCGCTGGCAGAATTCTGCCCTGTCCTGTGTTCCCCTGTGCCAGGGCAGCCCCGAGTTTCAATGCAAAGCCCCACAATCACTTCACTCTCCCTGCCCAGGGCACATAGATTCTCTTTCTATCTGGCGAGGTGTTGGTATAGCACTGCAGGGGGGCTGGGGATGGGTGGCTTAGGCAATGTAAGTTTGTCTTTTCTGCCCTGCTCAGTACCTCTTTCCTTGATATAATGTTAAAACCATGTATTATGATCACTCATCTCATTTTTGGTTCTTCTGAAGGTGCTTGTGTGAATGAATAGTTGCTGAATATGTTATTCGTGTGAAGGGATGATCACTGCCAGTTTCTATTCTGCCATCTTGCTCCTGATCAAGAGATTTTTTTATTAGAAATGCCTTATTTATAAATGACATTGTCTACATGACAGCATTTGCAAAATTGCTTTTAGTTTCTGCCTTCATAACTGTACTTATGATTTGGTTTGTTTATCATTTTATTAATATGCTTTAGTACATCTACATGGCCACAAACCATGAGCCATGAATGAAATTTTCAGTAATATTATTAGTATCACATGAAAGCTAAATGGGTTCAGACAATAGCATTTTATGTCTGTTTCTAACTTAGTCTTCTGGTTTACATAACCCCTGGGTTTTTCAGTCCATGATTTCCAAAATCTTATCTGCATACCTTGCCAACTGCTTTAACAACCTCTATAATTTAGGGTATGTGCTTTATATTAAGTATTTTATGAGCTGTTGCAAATAAATAAATACACAAACAAAATCTTCTAATAGCATCTAAATAGTATTAGGGACTGATTATATAGTGCCTGTGCAACATGCTCTTTGAACTCTATCACTTGTATTATTACTGACAATACCTTTATTGATCAGGGCACAGAACTAATTACTGCAAACAAAAGGGTATGACTTTGGCTGTGCACTCAAGAAGAATGTGTGACTTATAAGACTGATTACTCAAAGATCCGTTCCTTCATGTTATCAACTAGTTCAACTATAAGACTATTTCAACTACAAGACTTTTAAAAAGATGAGTATAATCTGACAAACAAGACTATGCTACACAGAATACAATTTGGCTACAAACTTCCCACAGGTGGTTGGGCCCTCCCTAAACTGAAAAGATGAAAAGTAATAGTGTTTAATTGCCTAGATCCTCCTCCTTGATTACTCAAATTAATTAACATTTTAATTTCAAACATGTCATTTAATAAAAGTTTCATCTTACTCCTCTTATGCCTAAAGCCCTTACAAATGTCAACAAATTTGACAGACCATAAACACTGCAGGCACAGATGCAAAACGAATCTACATAAATTTAAATGCGTTAATACTTAAAATCCTATAAAAATTGATATGCATGTTCATCCACAATACACGGGGTTAATGCACTTATTTCTAATAGGGTTTCCTTGCTGCAAAGCTGGCTAAAATCTATGTTTTTGTAATTTATATTCTGATATGTCAAAGTTTTTCATGCATTCAAGTACCATTGTCTAGAATTCATATTTGGATAATATTTTCAGAGTATTTATAAATGATTTTGAGGAGAAATTCAACATAAAAAGTCAACTGTAACAGATAATAAACAATATGCTTCCCTGCCCATTCAGTGGAAAAGAACCAGACCACAAGATTTTGCCACTTTTGCTAGCAACGTGGCCCTTTTAAAGTCTTTTGTAATCTTGGAGTTTGCTTAGGGTTGCATATTTCTACAAGCACCCAAGTTTTTCTTATGAGCAGACAGTTTAGAGAAAAGTATGTTATGGAGTAAATATTTGTGTCCCCACTCTCAAATGCAATGGTATTTGGACATGGGTTTGGGGAAGGTAATTAGGTCATGAAGACCAGGTGTTGGTAAGACGGGATCAGCGCCCTTGTAAAAAGAGACATCGCAGATGTCTCTCACTGTGAGATGCTCTCACTCAATTTACCAACACACACTGAGGAAAAGCCATGCAAGCACACAACAAGAAGGCAAGCATCTGTAAACCTGGAAGAGAACCCTAACCAGAACTCAATCCTATTGGATTGGGATCTGGGACTTCTAGCCACCAGAACTGTGAGTAATAAATTTTTGTTGTTTAAGCTGCCCAGTCTATGGTGTTTTGGTCTGGCAGCCCAAGAGGACTAAGACATAATGGCATATTATTTCATCTATGAGCTCAGTGCCCTGATGAATTGGAAAGGAGAACAGGCTCCTTGAATCCATGTGAGGAAAACTCTTGTTTCCACAGGATTCACAAGAACTGATGCAGTTTCCACTGACACAGTGGAGCAACTCTTAGCCTAGCTCACTGTGGGCCAGAGGAGGCTGTGTGACCCATCTGTAGGTGTTCTCCCAGGATTATGATCATGACTCCTGCTGTGGTTTAAATGTTTGTTTCTTCCCAAATTCATGTTGAAATTTAATTTTGTCATTGTAACAGTTTCAAGAGGTGGGAACTTTTACTACTATATTATTTAAAACAGTACTAAGAGGTGGGTGATAGGCCATGAGGGCTCTGCCTGTACGAGTGGATTAATGCCATTTTCACAGGATCGAGTTCCTTATAAAAGGACAAGTTCAGTTCCCTCCCCTCTCTTTCCTTCCCCGCCCACTTCCACCATGGGATGATGCAGCAAGAAGGCCCTGATGAGATGCTGGCACCTTAATATTGGATTTCCCAGACTCCAGAACTGTGAGCCATTAAGTTTTTGTTCTTTATAAATTACTGAATCTGTGGCTGTGGTATTATGTTATAGCAGCACAAAATGGACAAAGACAATCCCATTTGATAGTATATTTTTCTCTATTGTAATACTGCAAATAACTACAGAAAATCATGTGCTGTAGCCATAAGTAGACCTACACTAATTTATGTCTCACTGAGTGGTTATGGCTACAGATGAGGTAGTGTTTTATAAAAGGGAGTGATGTATAGTTTATTCTTCTTCAAGAAACGGTAGAAAGAACTGTTTAATTCTAACCAGTACCGGGAGAGACAGAGAAAGAAAAGCATTATCTCTTCTGAAATAAACTTCCTTTTGGTCTTTCAAATTCTATTCTGTTTTTCTACAGGAATATCTTTATTACTAATAATTTAACTTCCTTTCAGGATCACTACACACGCCTTCCTAGTGCCTACCTTTTGAGAAGTAATTACTGTTGTCCTTTATTTCCAGCCATGGCAAACAGCACTGAAAGAAGGTGGCAATGGGGCTCTGGCTGGTCTGAATATTGCCTAACACCAGGGTCCCAGCACCCTGACTAAGCCAGCTGGGTCAGAGTGACTGCATGAACTCCCTGAGGTGATAACACAGTTAGGAAAGTTATTTATAAGGAACAAACATCTTATAAGGAAGAGAAAGCAGAAGCAAGAAAAATGAAGTAAATTTCCCAATTAGAGATTTGCAGTCATTTTCTAAAAGCCTTCTGTCAAGAAGAAATAAATGTAATTGTTATATGTCTGCTAAGAGTGACAAACAGAATGCCAATGGCCAGGATAAAAGAATCCTTTCTAAAAAAGAAAACTAAAATCATTCTATGGTGCCAAGTCAAGGGCATGAAAACAAGTTATTATTCCCTTGTAAATATGAGCCCATTTTAATAAGGTTTCTCCCTACAGCCATAATATCTGACAATATTATTCTGTAACAGAGATATTTGGCTTTGGTAAGTGATGAGGTATGTTCGCATGTATGTACCACACATACGAATTTTACATTACTTATCGTGAGAAGAGGTTAAATCTATTTGTTATGTGTTTGTGGGACAACTCCAACTCCAGGCCAGTGTATCTATTCATGCTGGTATTTACCCATGGAGCCCAATTTCATGATATTAGTAAAATTAAACTTGAACAATTCTAACTTAAATTGATTTACTTTCAACTCTCTTTAAAACTAGACCTGGCAACCTACCCTTTGGAAGTTAGTGCAACAACTCTTCTTGCAGGTCTGACTTTCACACTACCAGACTAAGGTTCATTTGGACTAGCTAATAAAGAATATATTTTTGTTTTAACAAAAAAAAAGTCAAACAGTTTGTGTGTTGGATATCCATCCATTAGAAAAACGCAGATTGCTGCCTTTCTTAGTAATATCTACTTTCCCCACAGGATTGTGGAAAAGGCATGATCTGATAGAGGAATGGTAAATGTAACAATGAAATTGAACTCATATATTGGTGTTTTAAATTTCTATCTTAATAAAAATGTTTTAATATTTACTCTTATGAATAAAAAGTTAATTTTTGTTTTTATCATATTTCATATTATCCACATTTTATACAGCCCCTTTTTGTTTTCATTCAGAGGTATTGGGTCACTATATTGTGATAATACAAAAGATCATGTACTACTTTTGGTTTCTCAAAATTATTCCACTACTTTGACTGATTTTCCAGGGCAAGAAACATGCGTTGTTGCTCTTTTATAATGTTTTCACACCCATAAAACACTGGACATGACTGTGCATAGCACAAGCCCTCCGTTGACAGAGACTGATGAATTCCAAGAGAGGGAAAGAGTTTAACACAGTTTTCTTACCCTTGAGGGCTGAATAAAAGAAAGCAGATGCTCAAGTATTATGTGAAGGCATAAACACTGTCATCTTTTTCAGGGAAACAAGAACATTACTAATGAGAGCAATTAACATTTTAGAACTGACTTGAGGCCTTCAAGTATGTGGACAACATTTTTACTAAATTTGGAAACTCACATTTTTTAGTAATTGTAACAAGTTAATTTGCCACCTAGATTTTTATTGCTAATTTTTTACAAATACTCTAGCATAGTGGGATTTTAATTTGACTTTATGGCTTCGTGGTATTGATTTTTTTTTAACATAGACAAGTGAGTAGAAAATGTGTTTTGTGTTCACTGAGTAGTGATATTGAGAATATAACTTAATGCTTTGTTTTCCTTATTACTTAAGTAAATCTGATTAGAAAATAAAAATATTCCTTGAAATTTCAGCTCTATGTATATTATTAAGAATTTTGGCCGGGCGCGGTGGCTCACGCCTGTAATCCTAGCACTCTGGGAGGCCAAGGAGGGTGGATTGTTCTGAGCTCAGGAGTTCAAGACCAGCCTGAGCAAGAGCGAGACCCTGTCTCACACAAAGAGTGCAATGCGCACCCTCCGAGAGATGGACACGCTTGGGACTGGAACTTGGGGGGAAGAGGGGGCAAGGGCAACATACGTAACCTAAACATCTGTACCCCTATAAACAACAAACAATAAAAAAAAAAGAAATTAATTGGACAGCTAAAAATATATATATAGAAAAAAATTAGCTGGGCATGGTGGTGCATGCCTGTAGTACCAGCTACTCGGGAGGCTGAGACAGTAGGATTGCTTGAGCCCAGGAGTTTGAGGTTGCTGTGAGCTAGGCTGGCGCCACGGCACTCACCCCAGGCAAGAGAGTGAGACTCTGTCTCAAAAAAAAAAAAAAAAAGACTTTTGGAAAGTTCTTGAGCAAGGTTCTGGAAATATTGCCTAAAAACCTTGTGGTAGACAGAATAATGGCCCTTGAAAAAATCCCATTTCCTAATCCCAAGAACCCATGAATATGTAAGGTTATATGGCAAATTACGAGGGAAATTAAGATTGCAGATGGAATTAATTTTACCAATGAAATAACTTTAAAATTTGGAAATTATCCTGGATTATCCAGGGGGTCAAAATGCAAACACAGGACTTACATGTGGAAGAGGGAAGCAGAAGAGGAGATAAAAGCAATGTGGTATGAAAAGAACTTTACTTTAAAGATGCAGGAAGCGGGTTACAAGCCAAGGAATGGGGAAGTCTTCAGAAACAAATTCCATCCTAGAGCCTACAAAGGAAACGTGGCCCTACTGACACTGACTTTAGCCTAGCGAGCTGATTTTGGAATTCTGACCTACGGATCTGTAAGAGAACAAATGTGTGTTGTTTTAAGCCACCCAGTTTGTAGTAATTTGTTACACCAGTAATAGCAAAGTAATACAAATTTATCCTTCCCTGGTTGGTCCAGTGTCAGAACTCAACTCTGTGTTTTACCACTGTAGTCATATCACTGTTCAGATGATTTATTTCAAAACTTTCTAATAGACTGAATGAAAAGAAGTCTCCTGACTACAATCAGTGTTCATAATAATTTTTCAATGTTTATTTCCAAATTATCTGGAGACCTTTTTAAAGGTCCATAAAAACACAAGTACCACCTCCCATGTGATTACATCAAGCCAAAATTATATGAATCCTGAAATAATTTCCCCCAGGCCACAATTAAGATCATGAAACAATTAGCAGCCACTTTTCTCACAATTAAATACAAGCAGGTTTAGTGACTTAACATTTTCTTTGTCTTCAAGTCATTCCTACATCTATTTTTAAAGAAATACTACTAATAATTTTGATCTTCCAAATATAGAACATAGAAACAAAAAAAAAAGCAAAATCACATCATTGGGGATAACGTATATGTTGTTTAAATCAAGTCTCACTCTTGCAGGACTTTATTAATGGCTTGGACCCCTTACTATGAAAGTACATTTAAACATTGGATGGGTCATTGGATTTGACCCTTAAGGTCCCTTCCCAACATACAATTCTAAAACTCTGTGATTCTGTTAATGTAGATCAAAGCAAAGAATCAGGCTGCTTTGTTGTAATAATATTTTTCATAAAGATTATAAAATGAAGACTTCCTTTATTGCATTTGAAGATTTAAAGTTAGGCTCAACAACACCTCATTTACCTGGCATGCTTGTAGACTTATTTTAAGAATAAAATGAGACAGCACTTTCCAAAGTCAGGCACAGGAACTGACACCGAAAGCCATTAATTAAGCTTTTTAAAAATATCTGGTTATTCCTGTAATTGCAAAATATTTTTACTTCAACATAAAATATAATAAAATTTCTTAGGCATTTAATGAATATGAATTAATAATGGCTTCATGATTCAGAGATAGTCTTGTGAACATTTGCCATAAAGAAGTATTGCTTGACTCTCCCAGGTATTGCAACATAGATATGTTTTGGAAAATGAATTATTTAACCAAAGGTTGAGGCAATCTTATCTGAGGCTGTTTCTCACTCTCAATAAAATCATTTTTATTCTTCATGACAATTCCTATTGATTTTTTAACAATGATCAAAATATGCTCTTTATTTTACAACAAAATTCATTTAAAACTATGAAGGAGTATTTTATATACTGATCCATGAAGCCCTAGGAACCTCAAGCTCCTTTGTGAGCCCCCCTTTGTGGGGAGCCGGGGCAGATGAGTGACACTGATGACATTCCTACACCCACCATTTTAATCAGGTAGCTCAGCTTTCTTTAGTTTGTATATTGAGTTTCACATGTGGTTGGAAGAAAGGTTTGGGTACCATTATCTTAGAGAACTTCATCCCAGTAAAATTCACTTTCATATACAATATATTATTAAAAATACATTTCAACTCTATCATAGACTGATGACTGTCCCTTAGCACACGGCTATCCAGAATGAAGACTTAATTTCCTATCCTCCCTTACAAATAGGTGCAGTCACATGACTAAGTTGTCACTAATTGAGTGTAAATTGAAGTTGTATATAAAATGTGTGGATCGTGTCCTTAACATGAAGGGGTATAGCCCTGGTGATACAATTTTCCTTATCCTTCTATTTGAAACAGGAATTCTTGGAGCTCTCTCTACTTTGAAACTTTAGGATAAAGGCCACATTGCTAAGGAAATCTGTAGGTCACCACAAAAGCCTTGAATTATCTAAATTCAGACTTTTTTGAGAAAGAGAAATAAACTTTCATCACGTTTGGGCCACTGTCATTTTGTGTTTCTGTTACATCCAACCAAACCTAAATAAAATAACCTCTTATAGGCTTTTATGATGTCCCAACTAAAGACTATTAAACCTAATTGAATTTTTATAACTAGATACATAAATCTTATCTTGTGTTTTTTGCCATTTATTCACTCGTGAATTGGCAAAAATAACAATTATGTGAAAAATGTACATATCTGCTTGTCCAAAAATTATTTTCCAAATGTAAATAGATTTTTTAAATGTTATGGTTTCCAAAATTTGTTATCTTTGGTAAACTTGAGCACTATCATCTCAGCTTATGAAAAATTTATATATATATTTTTTAGGAGAAAACCACTTTTAATTGAGAAATAAAGCAATGCATTTCAAATAAGACTCTGTGTTTCAATTGCAAAGATGTGGAAACAACCCAAGTGTCCATCAATACATGAGTGAATTAATAAAATGTGGTATATGTATACCATGGAGTACTATTCAGCTTTAAGAAACAATGACGATATAGCACCTCTTGTATACTCCTGGATAGAGCTGGAATGCATTCTACTCAGTGAAGTATCCCAAGAATGGAAAAACAAGCACCACATATACTCACCATCAAAT